>CAMOHE010052421.1:0-99123 GCA_946598075.1 Artocarpus hirsutus | reverse complement strand
GTATAAGTATGTATATATGTATCACCTAAATAAGTGTTGCACACCCAATGAAATGTTAAGTTATGATATGTTATGTTATGTGTCATGTTTGGTTTGGGATTAGCTACCCCTCTCCTCTCATGACGGCGCGCCTATGATGATGATGTTATGGTGCAACACTTGGGCCCTTAAGATAAAATGAATAAAGTTTTAATATGGATGATGTAATGAAAGATATGTTCCTATAAAAATGTGCCTAGTGCACTATTATGATGATGATAATGATGAAGTTGATAATGTTCATGAAATGTTTTTAAGTTGTGAGAATTACAATGTACTTATTAAGCATTAGCTTATTCAAGTTTTATATCATGTTGCAGATAAGGGTAAGAAAGTTATGGAGTAGGCGGAGGACACTGACAGGCGTGTGAGCTAAGGAAGATGATTTGTAAATGGAAGAACGTCAAGGAAAGAGATTTTTTAAAGAAATAGTTAATCATTTTCAATTTAAGTATGTTTATAATTTAAGGATAAGTTTTATAAATTTTGTGAATGTTTGTTTAATATATTTTTATAAATTTTCTTCCACATTTGAAGCTTTAAAACTTATTTTTAAATCAAAATTTTCTTTTGTTCGGCCTACCAACCATACTGGTCAGACTGTCGAATAATTTTGATCAGCCTGCCAATCTTGTTGATTTTAAAACCCCATTTTGCAAAGCCTCGGACGGCCTGCCGATGGGTGACCTTTGGCCTGTCGATTGAGTTCAGCCTGCCGGCCGAACTGTGTTCAAAGAATTTTATTTTTTATTTTCAAAGGTTAATTTAATTTTCAATGATATTAGCAAACTATTTATATAATGTCTATGGAAAAGCGAACTGCTATAAATAAGTAATATAACTTCTTGAGAATTGTAAAAAATAAAATAAAATAATAATAATAATAATAATAATAATGTAAGTACGGATCCATTACAATAGTTTGCTCCAATTAATGTTTTAAAGAATGAATGTAACGACATCTGTGACGTCCGGAAAGGGGGCGTTACATGTAGACTCTTCTCCGATCTTAAGCTGATATCCACCTAGAGGGGGAAAAGGTTTAAAACAAATAAAATGTGAGTGAAAGGCTCAGTAGGACTATATTTTGAAACATTTAACTTTAAAAGGAAAATTTCAATACCCAAGTAAGTATTTAGAAAATGAACTTGAATAAACAAATAAATATTCAATAAAAATTTATCTTACCACAACAATTTATTAGTCGACCAGAAAGAATATCATTTTCTCTTTCTTGAGCAAACCATATGTATAACACTACTATCATTTTCTCTTTCTTGGGCAAACCATATGTATAACACCATCGTAGTGGCCCAGCTAGGTTTCGAGACTTGTCCCCAAGGTCGCACTCTATACGACCCGATCTCTGATATGGCATCATGCCCTTATATATATATTTTTTCTATAATTATTAGAAATCTCTTTTTACCAAGTATTCTCATTTACATTCATTATGAGGTTCGTTATGAAAATCACCTCAAACTATATTTGTAAAAACAATCAAAATAAAAATCCATTTTCAATCAATCATTGAAAATATTTTGATGAAAATCTTTTTAGGCCAAAATCATTTTAAATGTAGGCTACCAAGGAAAGAAGGTAAAAGTCCTACATCAATACTCATGCCGGTGTCCCACGCCCTAATTTCGATCCGCTATACGTTAGCTTCGCAGATCCACGAACAACCTTAAATAGAAACTAGGTCTATCAGTATCTAGCTTAAGATATTCTATGTTACTAAACTATTTCATGGTATCCTAGTGTGCCATTTAAGTTTATAAAATCATACTGTGACATTAAAATCTTAATCGGGGTTCAAAATAGTAAAAACAGATGAAAAATAACAAAATTTCACTATGCCTGGTCAGCCTGCCGATCACCCTGGTTCGGCCAGCTGAATTGTACAGTTCGGCCTGTCGAAAAATCAGGTCTGGTTGGCCGAACTTTTCTAAATTCGACCTACCAGACATATGAATCTGGCCTGCCGAACCCATGAATCTGGCCTGTCGAACACAAGGTTCGACCTGCCAATATGGAAAAATTTTAGAATTTTCCAAGCACAGGTTCTCGGCCTTTTGAGCCCAAATCCTCATTTAACCTGTTTTTCTCAATTCTCAGGCATGGGAAACATCATTAGATGATAGAAAAACATTATAGAACACTTTTAAATCAATTTAAACAAGATTTGAGCAAAGATTTTAAAAAATCTCAAAAATAGAGAAAAATGAAAAATCTTGATTCAAATCTGTTTTTGATCAAACAAAGCTTAGATTCTAGATGTTCTAAGTTCTTCTAACTTAGATTGATAGTTTTCAAAGCTTAGGAAAACTCAAATTTCAAAATACTAAGAAATTTAAAAAGTTTAAAAAAGTTTAGAAATTTTAAAACTAACCTCGAATTGAAGCTTAAAATCATGTTTGCAGTTGCTTAATCACATTCTCGAGCCTCTAATCTACAGAACCAAAGTTTGGGTTTGATTTTTGAAGCAAAAATTGAGAAAGGAAGAGAGAGGGAAGGAGAGGAAGAAGGAGAGAGACGCGAGAGACAAAGAGAGAGAGAGAAGTGAGTGAAAGAGAGATAGAGGTGAGTTTAAATAAAGGAGACGGTGGGCAGTTTCATTGTGTAAAAACCGTGCGCAGTCTACGGTTTTATAAAACGAGGTGTATTGAACATCTAACAAATTGTTTTGTTTTTAAAATTCAAAATAACAGTTAAAAATAATCAAAAGTGATTAAAAATCATTAGAATAATCAAAAACAACTTTAATATAAAAACTTTACAAGATGATCAAATTAAGTTTAAAACACTCATTATAGCATATTAATCCACCATTTTACTCACTAATATTACTTAATTAATTTAGAGGCGTTACAAGGGTTTAGTAGGAGTATAATTCATATTGAACTGCATCTTTACATACGTAGGTCCAAAAAAATCGGTGATGTATAACAATGGGTAGGATGCCAAAAAAAAAAATGTAAAGTCCTAATTGGGTTAGTAGTTTTTAATAAATTAAATAAAAAGGTAAGAAAATAAAAATAAAACTTCAAAAAAAATTTGCCTAAAACTTAAATGAAAATTTTCAAATTAAAAAAAAACATAAAAAACAACAGAACTAGAGTTTAATGTAGAACTTTTAATTTAATATTATAATATGTTATCATCATTATTCTAACTCTCAAGATAGCTAAATACAGTCACAAATAGAAACATACAATGCTTATATCATAATGAGAAACATTATTAACAAATGAAGCGTTTCCAACTGGATATAACTACATAATTTCCTTAACCATTTTTCTTGTTGCCACCTCACACTTTATAAACCTTAAATAGAGAAAAATGTAGGAGAATGAGTGACAACATATTCAATAGGCAAATTATTACTCACCCTTTGGTTTAATTACTTACCGTATTGAACCTGTATGGTTAGTCTATTTATCAATACATCATTAATAAATCTTAACAAGCCTATTATGTCCATAACCAATAGATGCTTAATAATTACCGTGTTTAAATATCACACACACACACACACACACACACATTATAACAAGATTATGTGGCATCCGCATATCCATTATCATTTATATATTATTTCATATTCAATTTCCCCGTAGGATGCGCTAGATAATACATTATATCGATTGTTGAGTAGTCAAGTGAAAGGACTAGCCGTCCCGCATGATTACCAAGTCATATTCTTGTACAATGTGTTCTGAGACTTTTGACCCAAGGGAGCGTCATTAGTTCCCCTATTTTTTATTTTAGGGTTTTAAACCCAAGGACGTAAGCGTTGCCCTATTTACGTTGCATATTTCTATTCATTTTATATTAAGCTTATATACTCTTAGTCCATGTCTCTACATGTTACATTATTGTATTTCAATTCCTCAGTAGTACACAAGAGTCCATTTAACCTAACCATGCTTCCTATATCACATTATATTACAAGTTATGTCAAAATCAAATCTGACTAGTTGTACATCACATGACGGGTTTGCATAATTATCCATATGATATTCATACAATAATAACAACAAAATAATATATATATAATCTATCTTAAAAAATTAAATCATAAATTTAATTAAATAAAACCTCATAAAAGTTAAGTAGTAGAATCCCCACCTTGAAACGAGTCCCAAAGGAAATGTAGATAGCTAGAAATGACTCAAAGAGATTCCTAAAGCAATAGCTACTAGTTCCAATCTCCATTCTATCGATCTACTTTGCCATGTTTTGTGTGCACTTGGTACTAGATGATTTTTAATAAAATTGAATTAACCTAAACAGTGGTCACGGTTGTATTCAAAAAGTCAAAACGAGTCAAGAGGTGGTTTCAGATCATCAATCTAAGGTTGGGTTAACTATCGACTGGCTTTGACTAGATTTGACCAGATTGATCGACATTGATAGGTGTTGACCGGGCTCCGATGGCGGCTGGGTTTCGACCTACCCCCCTAAATTGACCCTCCTGAATTTATTGGCTGTAATTTGGGAAATTCGGCTTAGAACCATCCAAATTTGGCTTGTCTTTCTTGGAACTTCGATGACTAAGTTTCTTGCTTTCTAACTATGGCTTTGTGAAACTGAAGCATCACTACCCGTCGCCCTCTGGGTGTAATGGAACCTTCAATTTAGTCTAGAGCGGCCGAATTTGACAGGATTGGAGTTTTGCTAAAACAACCGACATTGACGCCTTCAATTTTCGGTCAAGGATGGTGGAAATCAATGTGAGGGTTTTGTTTAGAGTCAGATTTTGAGTCTAATGGTGCAAACGGCATCAAAAACAGAGTTTATTTGCTTGATCGTCAGAGCTTCGCCAGTGATGGTATGACGGCGGCTAGAGTTTACAGTTCTAGCTGCTGTTTTCCAATGAGTTTTGATAGCAAGTATTTATAATTTTGTTCCCCTTGTTGTTATGAGTCTATAGAGACCAAAATCGTTTTGATCGAATGCTGGACGAAAAAGATAACAGTTGGAAGTTGGACGGTTCGAAACTTTGACTAGCGATTCCTATGGCTACGATTTGAATTGTTAGCAGCAAGACACGTGTTTGGACTCAGCTCATCAAGAGCTTTCCAACAGTACCAACCATGTTGAAAATGAATTCTGGACAATCGCCGGTGATTTTGAACAAAGACATTTTTTTCCTCTCTACTTTATGCCTCTCTTTCTCTTTCTTCTGAAAGATGCCACACCTCAGCAAGACTTTTACTTAGATTTAAAAATCCAATGTTGACATTGTCTACCATTAAATTTTTTTTAATAAATTTTGAATATTACAAGTCTACCCCTTTTAAGAAATTTTGGCCGTAAAATTCTAAATCCATGGTACAAGTAATAATCACAGATTCATTATGCTTCTGCTGACAACTCTACACCATCAATGTTATTTGTCTCCAATGTAGGCTCTCATATTTCTATTCATTTACTTGAAATATCAAACTTACTCTAAATATCTAATCCCTCAATAAGAGTATTGCTAATAGGCTCTAAATTTGTAACACCATATTGTGTCCTTGGAATCTGATCATAGAAGTATACATACTGACCATGTTATTTTTAGTCCTTTATTGTTTTTTGAACTGTGGTTTATAATTAGATCATAAATGTAGCAACTGCCGATCAAATGCATGATTATTTCAACACAATTTCGATAGATGTTATATCTGATGTTGCAACACTAAGTTACAACATCAGTAGTGTGGATCTTATTTCAGCTCGGTTTTGAATCCAAAAGTTAAAATGTATAGCTTATAGCAATTTCAGTGCAGTTTGGGATTGATTCCGAAACTGTTTATGTGTTTCACGAGATGTTGCAACCAATAGTGTAGTTTACGCTTTTGGATAAAATGACCCTCAAAAAGTCCAAACCATGATTTTTTATAAAACATGAAAGTCTTAGGTCTCAATGAGATGAAGAACTTTCGTGTATAAAACTTTTCAAAATTTTGCCTCTAAAAAGGACTTGTAAACAGATTTATAGAATGATCAATCGATAAAGTTTACAAAATCACTGCAGATAGTAATGTTAAAGATAGAAAATAAATTTTTAGAAAACAAATAAGTTTTAATCATCAACAGAATGGGGAACTTCTGTAGAGGAAGCTTTTATTAAAACTGTTTTTCGACATTTAGATTACGACGGCTTTTAAAACTACCAAAAAGATGCCTTTTCAAAATTAGTTTCAAAACAAAACACCTATTTAGAGATAAGATCACTATTTACGAGTGACAAAGAATTGTGGCACTCGTAAAGCCACATGAGTCTTCAATTCACAGTCTTATCAAATTCAGACTTCAATTTAAGATACGGTTTTCAATTAAGTTTTACATATAAAGTTTTCAATAGATTTCAAAGAAAGGAGAAATCATAAAAATATAAGTGGTTGATTGCTACGCTAGAATAGAAATCATGGGTCCAACATTCGCACACGTTTAAGAGCAATGAAGGGATCCAACTCTTTGATAATTAATAGAACACATTTAATTTCTAAAGACCATATTAGGCCTAATGAATTGGATAATAACTATGCATGGGCTTAAGAGACCAATAGTACTATGCATATTCGAATGGACCTATGGCATGGTAATGAGCCCAACATAGATAATATGAGAGATTAGCAGGTCAAGTTGTAAGAAGAACATAATTAGTTAATTAATAAGTTAATTTATTGATTGTCAACATTAACACGATTTAATTAAAGGCAATTACGGAAAATAAATTAGACGAGGATTATGAGTTAAGAGGATTTAAATTTAATTAATCCTTTTAACTACCAAAATAGCCAATAATAAAGCAAATATTTAAGAAAAGATTTAATTTCTTTTTATTTGATATGCTAATTAGCATAACGCAAGTTAAAGCTCACAGTCTTACTTGGTGCTTTTCCTCATACTAGGAATATTATATAAGTACGTGGCAAGTTAATAGATCCTATCTCTAGAAACCAAGTAAGTAGGAATCTTGCCTATAACATAAAAACTACGGGTTTCAAATTAATTTATTTTTACATGCTATATAAAAATACATTATCTGTGTTGTGATATGTTGTGTATTGTATGTGATGTGTGCTATATAAATTTATATTGCACATTCACTTTGTGTTACAAATAGTTCTGAATTATGTTATTAGATTGTGTGTAGTGAAATGCCATATTACGTATACACAGTTAGACAAATGTAATAAATAAGAAGAAATAAGTTAAGAGTGTCATTCCAACTTCTTAATCTACATCGAGAATTTATGGCCTCTCGACCTAGAGAGAGGAATATAGATTTAGTTCAATTTATGATCTAGGGCTATTAGAGATCTTGCAAACCCTAGCTTTCTGATGATCACGTGCAACCGATACATACACATAGGGGCCCATTAGGTAAAACAAATTAGATATATAGAACTTGTTCATAATAAAGCATAATCTGCTCAAACATTATTTTATAAATGTTTTAAGCTTGTTTTGCAAGTAAAAGTTTTCTACTTATTGAGTGAAAGCTCACTCAGATATGTTCATGCTGTAAGTAATGACTTGTCAGCAACTTGTGATGGATAGTGGCAAGCGACAGACAAATGATAGAGATAGGTATAAATACTACTTAAAAAAGTATCTTTTGCAATAGTTTTAAAAATAAAAAGGCATGTGTAAATGGATTTTGTACAAATATGATTTAAATACAAGAATTGTAATTTTATAATCTCAGTCTAGGTTTTTTAAGACTAATATACTTATATCAAAAGTTTAAATACGTTCATTATAGTAATAAATAGTTTTAAAAATGTTTTTAAAATATTTATTTTTATTAAGGAATTGTTTTAAAAAAATTAATTTAAGTAATTAGTATTTTACTTAAAAAGAAACGTTTCACAAATTCATATTTTATGGTAAATTAAGATTAAAAATACAATTATATAGTTAAATAACAACACGTAGGTACAGTCATTACAATAACACTTCCGTAAAAAGTTAAAGACAACTGTAGCAATTTACCTAAAAAGAGAAAGAGAAAGAAAAATATAATACTTAACCTAATCTTATTTACTAATCTCAAGCAACCGGTTCATTTGAACGAAAATTTAAATTTTTATAAGACAAAACGTTGTAGCAAAAAGATTTTGATTGTGGTACAAACTACGAACCACCCAGCACCTAAGTAATTCAACAGAAAACAATCAGATATTCAAATACAACAACAATAATATACATGCCTTTTACATTTAATAAAAAGGGCTTCTACCTTAATATTCCCTCACTACGTTATAAGTTAAAATAGATGCATTTTACATTTCACACAACAAAATTAAGCATAAATTGCTGGTCACATAATGCCTATTGTTCTTCAGCAGTGAAATCTGGCTCTGCTGGCTTCTGAAGCAGCATTGGTGGTATTCTCTCCGGCACCCTCGCTTTACGTGTGCCATTACGTCTTATAAGACGAAGCGCATTAGCAGCAAAGCGTGAGGCGTAAATGGTGGCACCCAAACTTGGTGAGCTCCCACCAGCCTTAGCCAAAGCATCTTGCAACCTGTTCTCTTCTTCCATGAGAGACTCTTCAAGCTTTTTCTTACTATAGCGACGCCAGGCGGCTTGGATAAAACAAGCCGCCCAAGTCCTCCACTGCTGTGAGTAAAACCTGAAAGTGTGGCGAAGCTGCTTACTGTGAAGCCTCCGGAACTGAGAGGCCACAAATTTCAAATCATCGGCCTTCAATGCAAAGGCTTCAACTTCTTTAAGGGCTTGCACAGTTCTTGTCGATATGGGAAGGTTGGATGAGGAGTGTGGATCCAAAGCCCATGTAAGAAGTTCTTCTCCACAGAAGTCACCAGCCTTGAGATATTCGGAGTTGAGGAAACCAGTTCTTCCACCATTAGTGGTCACAGTCAGCAGCCTGCCTCGCATTATAAAGAGCATCTCGTCAACCGGATCTCCCTCCCGAACAATGTGGCTTTCCTCTGTGTAAAGCACTGGCTTGAGACGATTACACATTGCATCCAATAGTTGGTCATCCATTTTCTTGAACATTGGCACCTATGCATCAAAGAAAATTGGTAAGAGTTAAAGCCGCAGTATGGAATCTTACATAACTAGCCAGCTTAGAACACAAACTAAGCTAGTAATAAGCAAACATAAAAAGCAGCATGAGATAATATTGTCAACTTAATTCCGAAACCAAATTTGAACAATTATAATATAATCATGCCAAAAAATTTTGCTCCGCATGAGTTCTAATATGCATGATGTTCAATTTCTAACATAACTATATGAATAACGTTCAGTTATTGAATCGTTTCAACTGCAAACACCAATGTGCACTTTGTTTTTGACGTTCTAACTTAATAATATTTTCAGGACAAGCCTCAAATTCCTTGGAAAAGCAACACATTAAGAAAATGATTAATTCAAATTCAAGAAAGAATAAATGGGTGGAAGCAGAATCTTTTAAAGAAACAAGCATAGAAAGCCAAGGAACTCACTCTCATAAGCAGAGCCAAGCAGAGATGGCGCTTTATATCTCTTCTGAGATCCTTGGGAAGATTACAGATTAGATTCTCTTCATCAACGCCTCTGGTTTCTTGCCATCTGTATTGTTCATACCGCCTGATACGCTCCCTCAGATTCTCAGGGAGTAGGCGATGGGACATCCACTGTTCTGCATCCCTCCTTTTCACCCGCATCTCCTCCAATCTAGTGGTTGTCGATTGCAAATATGTCTGTTTCAAGAAACTTAAGTTTCATCAGAAAACCTATAATATATAGGCACTATACCGAAAACAATCTAATTAAGGCTAGACCAATCAACTTATCCGTAAACAACACTTAGTTGAACAAACATGGCGCCTACTAACCTGCATGTTTCCAATGAGAAATGAAAATAGTACCAAACCAGCGATTGAAATGAAGACTGCAAAACAGATTTCCCAAACATAGGTACTAGTTGCAAGGTTTTGACCCAGAGAACTGCAGAACAGAAAGAGCTAGAATAAATAATCACATACTGGTCGTTGGAAAATCAGTGGACTGATGTCCACATCAAGAAAAGACAACGAAATGTGCAAGAATTTCTTATACTTAGGGCAGAAAATTTATTAATTACACAAGAAAAAAGTACGTTATTTTAATTGTTAGTAAAAAAAAAGAGGTTGCAAAGAGCTCTTAAAACATGAAAGAAGGACTAATTTCAGCACAATGCACACCTTAAGCTTCGTAGGCCCCACCAAAAACAGTAAAAGAACTTTTGTGGAAAATCAGTCGTTGAATCCACGACACCAGATTGAAGGGCATCTAAAAATATCCCAAAATCAAAAGGTGGATTGTCACTTTCTTCTATCGGACAGGAAATGTTTAATAGTGCTTTCGGCGTCTGGAAGCCACTATCACAAAATAAGGAATCATGGACGCATAGAGTCGAATTACTCCCACAGGCATTTTGCCAGCATGTGGTTTGTCGTTCTATGGAAAACAAGTACCAGAAGGCCCCAAGTACCTAATCCAGCACAGCATGACAATCAGAAAGATTTGAAGAAAGGTAATATAATCCAGATGCTTTAAGCTTTATCAGATCTTAGCTTAATATGTTAACCAGAATTTTTTATTATTACATTCTCTCCTAGAGCTTTCCATTTCAGTTACAATTTGCATATAATTAAATAGCGCTAAATTAGTCAACACTTATCAGGTTTTTGCATATGATAAAAAATTACAAAATTCCCCTGCACTTCTCCAATCTTTCCATTCTCCTCTCTTTCTCTCATCCTTCATTATATGTACGCTCTTCTCTAGTCCGAGGTCCCAACAATGCTAGCCTTTATGACCCAAAAAAAAAAAAAACCAAAAGTCAAAGTCGATATCTCATACTAATGATTGATCTTGCATTTTACATGTGTTGCACAACAACTATTGTTCGCCACAAGGCCAATTTATAGGTTTTGTGAATGCTATGTGTACCACCATAGACACAAAAATGACCTGCACAACCTAACTCTTAGCCTCTAGTCATAAATTTTTTCTTTCCCCCTATACGAAAAGGTTTTCAATTGTCTAATTGAGCTACTAGCCTCTACCAGGCAATATCCTTGTTGTGAATACAATAAAAGAAACTATCGAAATATATGAATCAAAGATACTTACACAAATATAACACTTTCCTAATTATAAGAAGACCGACTTACATGACTGGCAAGCATGTAAAGAAAAAGATTCAGTGCAGCTCCAGCCCATGCAGTTTCAGTGAGAATTCCAGAAGTCCTTGTAACTTCTGTATACAATGGATAGATTCGGAGAACCCTCGGCAAATACTGAAAGAAGACAACGAATTTCAACAAGTTCTTCGTGTTAGATATTTTTGAGCCTCCCAATCTTGGAATAATAATTAAAATCGCCACCTGAGCATATAAAAAAAAAATCAGAACATCAGAGTAAAACAAAACTATGGATAATCGCTGTAACTAAACAAGAAATTCCAAATAATGTGGAACAAGACATGACAATACTAGATACTAAGCACACTTGAAACAAAGATCAAGCCAATTGGTTCCACATTACATACATGCCAGAGGATCAGAGCAACAAATGTGACCATCGGTCCCTTATTGTAACAAAGACTTCTTTTATATCAAACGTTAAAAAGATAGTGGAAAAAAATCTCTTTTATGTACCGCCAATAAGGGGCAAAAAAAAAAAAAAAAGTGTACATAGCTCATTAGATTATAGTAGACATTATGAAGCTCCATCCCAGCGCCACAACGAATGAATTTAATCCGATACATAGTCCAAGCATAACAGAAGTAATCCTGCTATAGGAATAAGCAATTAAACTCTTTGGTTATAAGGTTACCTGTGGGAGTGGAAGGACTGCAAGAATGTCTATCAGGAAGTATGATGACAGATATCTCTTAGCAATGGCCCAAGAATCTTCGACTAAAACCCCTCTTCCAAATACTCGAGAAGAGGGAGCAATAAATCCAGTACGGAATTGAAAAATAATATGAAGTATATAAAATACGTCCGTGAACGAACGCAAAACACTAGCAGTGATCTCCATCTTCCTGTCCAAGTCTAGACACTTTTCCTCATCATTAATCACTGGCACATACAAGAACAAAGGATCCAGCGAGACCGCAATAACACATGACAGCACAAATATCTTATTCCACCTTTGAAGGAATGGCCCTTGAGGATCAAGAATCTTCTTCAGGGAGCCAAAGCTTTTAGCCGTAGCATTATCGACTGAACACGATTTAAATGATCGTCTAATCCTTTTAATCCTCTCAGAACCAGATTCAAAGCCTCTTTGAAACTTGTGCGAAACCGAGTTTATCGTCATTTTTATTTTTCTGTGGTGTATACTATCGTCTGGAGCATACAGCCCATCAGTATTTTTCTCAGAATTCCAATCCTGAAACCTGAAAGTTATACAAGTATTTATATGAAAATCGGTCAATGTCCCTACATCCAGTTTATGAAATACACTCAACTTCTGCGGCAAATTTTCCAAGTACCCCATTACATAAAAACCTCTTCTTAAACTTTCATTTATTTTCTTTTAAGAGAAAGTACGGTTTTTAATGCTATATAACTATGAACATCGCAAAAATCAAGGCTTACAATCCTGTAGAAAGTGGAAACTAACCTCACTAATTTCTCTTGCTGAAAATTCATGACTATGGATTGTGTCTAACAGAATACTCAAAACTGAGGTCAGACCCTTGCAAACTGATAAGCCCAAGTAACTTCTTCATCCACCAGAAAGTTCCAAAAGTCAACCCCTGAAATGATAATTTCAAGAAAAAGACAACTTCATACAAGCAAAACTCCTGTTTTCACCGAATAATTTCCAATTTGTACAAATTAGAAACAACAAAACCCACTATAAAGTAACTTCTGGCACGTATTATTCGGCAAACTTGAAAGGGAATCTTGTAATTAAAGCATGTTTTGGCACATTTTCCGTGCACTTAATAAGTAACATAGATTCACCAAAAAAAAGAAAGGACCACAAATGGGGGAACAACCCTTTCTACTTCAATTTTCCAGGAAAAACACCAAAGTTGAGAAAAACGAAAAAGAAAACATTTTCCTCCGAATTTTTCGGAAGATTTCAAAATCATACCTTCTTCATTTGGCGGATAAAAATACAAACTTTCAAAACTTCCATAAATAACCTTAAATACATGTTCAAAAAATTCCCCAAAAAAACAGAGAGAAAGAGAGAGAAAGATTGAGAAGAAAACAGACCGAACAAGGGAATCAGAGAGAGAAGAGAACCAGGTTGTCCATGGTGGAGGCTCCCATGGGGGCTTGGCTGGCTATGAAATGAAGATATATTTTTCGTGCTTCTTGTTCGATGACTTTAGAGATTAGAGAGGAGAGAGACAAAGAAAGTTCGCGGAAATGGAGGGCGGGGTCTATATGAGTCGGCTTTCTGAATCATTTTAGAACGAGAGAAAGAAGAGTCCAAGCCACCGCCCAACAGTGCACAGGGCAGTGGGAATGAGCCAAGAAAGTGGTGCGGGCCTGGGTCCCACTCACATCATGCAATTTGCTTGCCGAACCGATTCTCTGCGGTCACTTTGCTTCCGGTGCGTACTCTGACCGATAAATAGTTTGTTTGACAATTCCATCCTAACTAATTTTTTAGATAACAACACTATAAAATTTTTATATACTATAATAAAAAATTATTATACTATAAAACTCTCATATATTATAATGTTTGTAATTTTAACTATTACATTAAATACAGTTTATTTTTTAAAAAAATTGTTGTTGAAAAATATTAGTGCATAAAAATAAAATAGAGGGCTAGATCAAAAGAAAGGCCCCAAAAGAAAAGGTAATAAACAAATAAGTGAATTCCAATTGGAGGCTTGACATAGCTTATTTTATTTACTGTAGCATAGACCATCTAGAACTGCACAAAGAGTCAAATTTTGACCTTCTTTAAAAACAAAAAAAGAGAGAGAGAGAGATGATTAGGTGCCGTATTTTGTAGAATTAAAGAAGAGCATGTCCCCTTAAAAAATGGACGTGACTAAAAAAAAGCAAGACATTTTACCCTTGAAAAGAGCAGGACATTCTCCTCAAAGAAAAATAAAAACAAAAAAAAGAGTAACATTTGCAGTTATGGACTTCAATTTTAAAACGTTTAACCTAACAATGTCATAACCTAGTAAGAATTTAAGTTCAAGTCCCCCCACCAAAGTTGAGGGGAAAAAAAAAACTTATTTTAGAGGAAGAAATTTTGCAAATTATTATGAATTATTTTTTCCAAATATCGTATTATTTATTTTATTTTAAATATATATATATATATATGTAAAAAAGAAACTAGAGGAGTAACTGGAACCGGACCTTACGGTTAGGTACGGCAGGCAGGAGAGTTGCTGGGAAAGAGCGTGGGGCACGGCAGAGGCGTAGGGGAAAAAGGTATGTCAAGCCAGGATAAGGTAATGAATTGCACGAGTCAAGCAACTTTGCATTTTTAATTCTCATCATCTCCCCCTTTGACTTCCACTACTGCCTCTTTCTCACGGATGACTTCTGTCTCACAACTCAACTCCCTTGTTATTCCACCCTCCTAACTTCTTGCTTTGATTAGTCTTTGTTTATTGAACTATTAGTCTACTACATGAATGGTTAGAAATGAAAACATTTGTATCATGTAAAATAAAAAATAATGGTTTGAGGCTCTAACCCGAATTACCAAACAACCTATTAACGTTTCAAAAGCTTATTCTTTACCAACAACAATAAGAAACTCTTTGAGTCCAACAATAATTTTATTTTAATTGGGGTCGTGTGATTATAGTAATTTGAAGTGGAATTCACAAATTTAATGAAAACCCAGATTGAAGCTTTTATTGATTCTTTTAGTTAGGGTGATTGGAAGAGTGGCTCAAAATATTAAGTTTGAACAATAACACTTTAACGTGTGAGAGCTTTATATTATTTAAGGTTTAAAATCTTTTAGTAATTTGAACCACTCTTACTCTTACAGGCACCTAATTAAGTTTTTTTATTTTTTTTCTTTGTAGTATGGTTTTTTATATTTTTGGTTGGGATTTCTTCTTCTATAATTTTTTCGATTGGGAATCAGAGCTAGTAGCAATATTATAATCGCGTCCCGTTTGCGACAAAGAATCAAATATTAAATTTGGTTTGACTATTAGGGCATTTCTAAAAGGATGATATTTTCGAGTATTTCTGTCGTGTCATAGCTTGAAAAACTATAGTGTGTCAAACTAATTTTTGAATCGTTGGTAAACATTTTAGTTATTCTGGTGTCAAGCAGCTCGAATCAATTATTTCTTCCATTCCAAATGTTCCCCTTCCACTAGAAAATAGTTGCAATATTTTTTTTATATAAAAGGTTTGTCTTTTAATAAAAGTTCCTAATCGTAAGTGTGTTTTTTTTTTTTTTTCTTAGCTGGGCTTGGCCTCATTTAGTATTGGCTGGGCTGGGCTCATATATGGGCTACTTGACCTCTCGACTCAGTCTGATTCATTGTCGTAATTCAGCCATTCCAGTCGTGTGTTGTGTGATTAATGGGGCAGCCCGTGCGCAACGATTAAGCGACAGTAAATGACAGCCGAAAAAGAGAAGACAGTAATCAATAACAAAAACAAACGACAAGTGGGACGCGACGACAAAATCAAGTGGCAAAGGGAAGGCAAATGAGGAAATAACTAAAAATAAAAAATAAAAAAAAAGACACGTCAGGCGTAAACTAGAGTACATGAAAACTTGACGAACGACGTCAAAGGTAAAAACGACAATGAATTAAAAAACAACAGCAAAATTATCAAACGACAATAAAACAGAGAAAAATCTAATACGACAAGTATTTTAAAGAAGGCATGACGGATTAAAAACAACATTAAACGAGAACATTATCTGGGGGTGGAAAAGAAGAAGGAAGGAAGTCA
Source organism: Artocarpus hirsutus (assembly GCA_946598075.1). Lineage (NCBI taxonomy): Eukaryota > Viridiplantae > Streptophyta > Magnoliopsida > Rosales > Moraceae > Artocarpus > Artocarpus hirsutus. The sequence goes on along the minus strand of CAMOHE010052421.1, from coordinate 83,154 downwards.
GGGTAGGTATTTTTTATTTTTTTTAGACCTTTATCTAACCATATGGTTTTCCATTTACGTTTCTTTTTTTTTTTAAATACTTTTGCGCGGATAGTTTGAAGTAGCTAAAGATTCATTTGTCCCCTCATAAATAATAAACACAAACTAATTAGAAAGAGTAAATATTGTAAAAAACCCCCACTTATTTTGCCGAATTAACGATTTAAATACTTCATTTATTATAATGAATTGGTAGTTAAAATATAGAATAATAATGTTCATCTTTATATGAAAAAAATAAACTATTAATCCTCCTTTATTTTTATTCAAAAGTAGTGCGGATATTTTTAATGAAAACACGACTAGTACGTTATGATTTAAAAAAAAGGACGCAAAACTCTGTTTCCATAATTCTTCTCCCTTTTATTTTACCCTTTTTTTTTCAAGGGAATTCTTTTCCTTTTTAAGAAGCAAGGCCTTCTTATTTTTTTTAAGAGAGTATTTGAAATAAAGTTAAAATTTTAATATTTTAATTGTAGTAAATCTTTATTTTTTATTATAAAATATAAAAATTGTATATTGTAGTAAATTAAAACTTAAATTTCAAACTAACTTACTGAACCAGGAACAACCCACCAATAATTGGTTCCCATATTTGGTTTTAGAAAAAAAAAAAATGAAGAAAAGTGATTTCTTTGTTCAATCATTCAAAAATAAAGTTCTCATAAAAAAAAAAAAAACCAAAAATAAAAACCAACAATAATAGATGAACGCGTATATGGGCCGCCAAGGGAAAACCACGTGGCGAACTGTGATTGGAAAATCAAAGGTGTGTGTGAAGTTGGAAGCAGCAGATAACACTGCAAAAGCCCAGATGCATGATGCGTGCCACGTTGCCATCACTCTTCGTTGCCAAAGCTACAAAATTTCGCCATATCCTCCTCCTCCTCCTTCTCCTCCTCTCTCTTCTGCTCCAACTTTTCTCGCTCTTATTATTAGGGTTTCAGATTCTCTCAGTTTCTAGAGAGAGAAACAGAGTGTTTCAGCGTACGATTTTGTACATTTTTGTTCGTGCGTGTGTACTGGATTGAAGCAACTTTTTTAATCTCCAGATTCGAATCCTTGCACTTTCACTAAACACGACCAGATCGCATCGCTCGGCATATTCGATCTTATCCGACTTGTTGATTGGATTTTGGCTCTCCGACTCGAAGATTCTGAGCGACAAATCTGTGGTAATGATCATGCTTTTCACTTAATTTTCTCATGAAACTGATCTAGTTCCACTTTGTGATCCATTCTTAGCGTGTATATATACATGTAATCGATCGGTTCTTTATTTTTTTTACCTGATTTCTTGCGAGAAAGCCGAGGAAATTGTCTGGAAAGTGAAGAAGGAAGTGTAGATTTTTACGTGCTGTGTGTCTTTTTTTTTTTTTTTTTTTTTGGCCTTCAGATGAACTCAGGATCAATGTATGATTGGGAGTTTTGTTCGGTTCAAAACGTTCAATTTATTGGAAATGAGAATTTCTATTTGTGTTATTTTTATTTTCTGGCCGCCAGATTCCGTCTCGTTTCAAGTCATTTACTTTTTGAGGTCCTTTTTGATAAAGTTCCAATCTTATTTTTCATTGCGTATTTGAATGTGAAAATGATGAAATTTCATTGTTATGTGCACGGAGAGGGTAAAAATTAGATATTGAAATTTAAAGCTTTGTTAGTTCCACATTGATTATCATTTTAGGACACTTTTTTTTCATAGTTAATAATCTGTACGTGGTTGCTGTCCAGATTACCCAATATCTGGCTTCGAAGGCCAGGTTGGTCCAGTTAGATGGTATGCAAAGGTTGCTTAAGGAATGTGATTGTTCAAGCTGGGCATATCAGAGCATTTACACGAAAGGCGGTTCAATTGAGCTATACTGGGAAGAGCTTTCATGCAGGTCTCAGCTTAACGAATTGGTGGAATCGTCAATTTAAAACGAGTCTGAGGATGATGGTTGATACGGGCGCAGCAGAGAAACAGGGACTTATTGTCGATGCATCGCTAGAGAAAGACGAAGAGGGAAGTGGATATTCAAGCGGAGGATGCAAAAGGTTAAAATGACTTCCTCTCTTTTTTATGTGAATAAATTTTGTTTGTTTCATATGGACATAGAGGGGAATATTTTTGTACTCTTTTTGTGCCAAATATGGTGGCAAAGACTGCTTTCTGTATGTGGATGTATTGAATAATGTTGTCTCAATTGTTACATTGGATTTCGTTAATGAGTTTAGGCAATTTTAGGCTTTCACTAGATAGTTATATTTTTGTCTCATACGTCTACAATTTACTATCCAAGTTTAGTAGGATGTTTTTGCATTCAATGCGGGATCTTGTATTGATGGCATCAAGATCACAATACGTTATTAGCATGAGCCAGATATCCAACATAGAGTGATTTTGAACTGGAGATTTTTTTAACCTTTTTAGGTTCTAATTTCTCCCTCTCTTCTTTCCTTGGTCATGCTCTCCTTTCTCTTGCCCAAATCTTGTAGATTAATATACATTCCTTTCGTTTTTTATCCATTTTCACTCAAGTTTCATTTCATTATGGACTAAAGTTGTCGTCTTTTCTTGTTTTGTTGACAGTGAAGATGGAAAATTGAGCTGGGGTTACTCGAGTTTCAGAGGGAAGAGAATGTCTATGGAGGATTTCTATGACATTAAAACAGCCAAGATTGATGACCAAACGGTCTGCTTATTTGGAATATTTGATGGTTAGCTCTTTCATTATTGAATTCTTTTGTTGCATGTTTCTGAGGTTCCACTTCAATAAGCCTCTCAGGATCCATTCATAGGATAAGCTAGTCATTGACACCTTCATGCTGAGGCTGATTTATTTTTGTGCAAGTAGCATAGTTGATGATGTTTTCTTGCAGGACATGGTGGATCTCGTGCCGCTGAATATTTGAAAGAGCATCTATTTGAGAATCTCATGAAGCATCCACAATTTGTGACGGACACCAAATTGGCTATTAGTATGTTCCGTTTCTTTTATGCCTTTTTTTGTGCACCAAATACTGTGAAATAGCAGGGTGACGTGATTGTGTCCTAGCCTCTGCTATAATGCAGCATCCCACACGATTGAAATGTTAAATCAAATATCTGTTTGGTTTGAATCCTGCATGAGATCCTTTTTACCCTGCGACATCGGCTTCTGTTTTTCTATCTTGTGACTTAGTTAAAGTTGCAGGTGAATCGTATAAGCAGACAGATTCTGATTTTTTGGATTCTGAAAAAGATACTTATCGTGATGATGGTTCTACTGCTTCGACTGCAGTCTTAGTTGGTAGCCATCTATATGTTGCCAATGTTGGGGATTCTCGTACGATAATGTCAAAGGATGGGACAGGTATTGAGTAAGGATGTAGATTAGTGGTTCAACTGCCTAATTTATTGTATTGAAAATGAGAGATATCGAATAGATGAATGGATTTCTAAAAACATTTGCTTATCCTATTTGGCAGCAATACCTCTTTCTGAGGATCATAAACCAAATCGAAGTGATGAGAGAAAGAGAATTGAAAGTGCAGGGGGTGTGGTAATGTGGGCAGGTACATCCCATGTATAAAAGAAGCTAATACTATCTCTATGTGCTTTATTGGGTTGAAAGATGTTCGTTGCTCATGGCAGTTACCCTTTATAACTAAAGTCTCTAAACTCCACAACGGCCTGAGGTAACAAAATTAAGCCCAAAGGATCGTTTAGTTCAGCTAATCTGTTCTCTGGTGACCTACCAATCTCAAACTTGTTCACTGTTATTTGTTGAAAGTTTGATCAATCTTTTGAACTGTTTCACTATTTATGGCTTTCTGAGAGGTGGCAGTTGATTTAGAATTTTTTGAGCTCTGGTTTTGATCACTGTTATCATTTGTTTCCCTACTGATACTTTATTTTCTCATGGTTGCATGATACAAATATCTGGCCGCATTGTCAATTGTAGTGAATTAGGAACGAAGCAAGTTTACTAAATCTCCACTGGTCTGAATTTGAGTGTTTTTGGCTTGTACTATTAGGTACTTGGAGAGTGGGAGGTGTGCTAGCCATGTCTCGGGCTTTTGGAAACCGCATGCTGAAGCAATTTGTTGTCGCAGAACCAGAGATCCAGGTTATTGTCTCACTGTTCTTGTTGGAATGAATAATTTTTTCCCTATCTGTATGACAGGTACCGCCGAATTTCTTGTCATGGACAAATCAATTGATGTTTTTGGTATTCTAGGATCTAGAGATAGATGAAGAATTTGAATTGCTTGTGCTTGCAAGTGATGGGCTATGGGATGTGGTACCCAATGAGGTAAGGCTGCTTCTTATCTCTCTCGTCTCTTTTCTGTCACACGCATGTGACATGCCTGTAGGCACATACATTGACACATGTTGCGGATTCATACAGTATTTATTACTTGCAGTCTATTTCTCTACCCTCCTTCAGGGGAAAATTTTTATTACGACTCATATCCAATCGTCCTAAAAAACATACTCTTAAGGCTAGCTGTCCACCTGGTGATCTAACACCAGGTAGCCCCTGTATTTGTGCTTATTTTCTTTAACCCACCTGACATCTAGAATAAATCGCCAAGAACTGTAAATAGTTTGGACCGTATGGTCAGTGTCCTTAGGAAAAAGGAAACTTAATTTAAGGAGAATGATTTTAGAAATGGAGGACAAGTCAATAAGTTGGTATGTGGTGGATGTATTATTACTGTATACCATCCCCACATAATCAGGGCTTTAAGAAAGAATGGATGTATTGTTACGATATACCGTCCCCACATAATCAGGGCTTTAAGAAAGAAAACTAATAGAAAAAGTGGTCTAGGTTTGGTTTTACTATGCCACACCACAGGGTAAATAACATTGGGGAAAATCCAGATGACTTGATCTAATTGTAACGCATAACAGCTCTTCAATGAGACTTGCGATGAAATTTTTGGAAGGTCTTTATTGACATATCTATTATCTGTTCATGATTGGTGTCAGGATGCTGTTTCGCTTGCTCGTGAAGAAGAAGAACCCGAGGCGGCAGCTCGAAAGTTAACTGAAGTCGCTTTCACTCGTGGCAGTGCAGACAACATAACATGCATTGTGGTAAGGTTTCACCACGACAAAGCACTTGCATCCAATCCCCAAGACGAGTGAAAAAAAAAACTAAAAATAAAAATTAGATGGCATGTGTGGATTTTAGAAACATAGGGAGGAAATAATCGAACTAGTCCACACATGCAAAATTGGCTGATTTGCCTCTATTGAAAAGCTGTCTATTGTTTATTCTTTTGGTTGTCTCTAAATGACTGTGTGATCTGTTTCTTCCGGGGGTCCATGTGCATTCTTCATCTGTCAACCTTGTTTTATTTGTCATTTGGGATCTTTTTGTTTCAATAATAAGCTAATAAAAAGCGTGCAGCTTTTATCATTTTGTTTACTGATTACTAGTCAGACTGCTCACTAATGTGATAGTATTGGTATAAGGTTTCTTTTGTTGAAATTTTTATTTTTCTCAAACTAGTATGAATTATGAACCTTCAATTATCCCCAGACAGAAAAGAAACAAAGGATGATGATAGAACTTGTATGAATAAAAATATAGATAAAATGAAATGGTCAAAAATTCTAAAATTTACAATCCACCAAAAAAAAAAGGAAAAGAAAATTTTAAATTTGCAGTCATCAATCATTAGATCAAAAGAAGGGACCAAGCTTGATGATTGTAGAACCCGTGCATCTTGAGCTAAAAAGTTTACTATAAACCTGGCCACCAGATGACCCGTTAAAAGGAATTGCTTTTCCTTGGAATTGCAGGATTGCTTTCTGTCTTAGTCTCACGACCTGAGATAAGAAAAAACTCCCATCATTAATTATTCTTAGATCGGAAATTTGGAATCTAGAATTTCATGGAATAAATAAATACATGTCCATTGAGTGTAGCTAAAGAGGATAAAGTGTGAGGGCATTTGGGAGAAGATTTCAAATAAATAATTTTGAGCTGTAACGAGGCTTTATATTATTTACACTTTAAACTTGTTAGTTCGAACTATTCTCTTCAACATCTCATAGCCTCATCAGTTTAAAACTATAACAACTATGTGAAGACTTTATATATTATTTATACTTTAAACTTATTAGTTCGAATTACTCTCTCAAGTACCTCAGGCGGAAAAAAATGGCAAGTTTGGGAAAAATATAGTGGATGATACTAATGTAAAAGAGAGGTCCCAAAGTTCAGTGCCAACCTCCAGTACGTATATGCAATACTCGTGATGAATCAGCGAGAGCTCGTAAAGGTGAGGGAAAAGGGTATATTTACCTGGATCAGAATATGATCTAGGGAGTGAACTAGAGGAATCTGAATCTGCAAGATTTTTTCAAAAAATAATAAAAAATAAAAATAAAAATAAAGAAAGAAAGAAAGGAATTGGGTGTTCTTAGAAGTTTAAGCATAAGGCGAGGGGCGTATTATGTATGGAGGGAGGACCCCTTCAAGTTAAAGAAAACATTGTTTCAAAAGTTGTGGAATCATTCATTATCAATTATGCAGTTGAAGAAAATATTTGCAAAACTCTGATCAGTCTTTGCTCACAAGGATTAACTGCTTCTTTAGTTCTTACCTGGCTGGTGTTGCCTACAATCAGGTGCATTAAAGACCATTGAGGTCAAAGGTAATACGTAATCAAATTCCTCAGTGCTTCTCATAACATTGCCCGAATCTTCTGATATGTCCATACTGGCTGGTGAATTATCGTATGATGGATTCTTTCCACTGTCTGAAACTGTACTAAAAAGACAAAACAAAAAACCTCTTAGTAGTTGCATAGTTTTTGAACAGGCAGATCACGTCAGAATAAGTATATAAAATTAGCTGAACTTAATTAGAATTCAACCAACGGTAATGGTACGATAGTATTTTCCACTTAGTAAACCTGAAATTTCCCCATCCATTAATAACTTTCCATGTGAAGCGGAACTGCAGAGAAAAGCCTTTCAAAAACCAAAACTTGAATTTCACTATGGAGAACATACAGGAAGTTTAAGTTTGATGCAGTTGACTGTGCTTGGGAAATAACACAAGCTTCTAGACGTAGTCTTTGCACATGCATCAATTCCGATTGCTTCCGCAGCAGCTGATTGAAAGTCTCAATTTGCACACACAGGACTAAGACTCTCGAAATCATGTGCAGTAGCAATATCAAACCAAGTATGACGAGTAGTGGGGTCCTGAGCTAAGCCTTGGCTAAACCTTGGATATCTTAACGCCATAATGCCTTTCAAATCCTTCTGGCCATTATCCTACTGCAATAATTTTTGCTAAGAAAAATGCCCATGTTGTGGCAATTCCACCCAGAAGGTAATGGGTTACTCCTACAGCACGTCCCACGCGTATTGTAGGCCCTGAAGAAATCTGGGTTATCCTGTTCCAACTTCCGCCATACTGTGTAAAAGAACAAAAGATGGCTGTTAGAAACTTTTAAGCAACTTTATCATAAAATGGAAGAAAAGGTCATAAAAGTTGGGTGTATTACCCTAGAGAGTAAGCCGAGGGTCAATCCTTGAGCGAAGCCGTAAGACTTCTACCACCTCATCTCTGTTCAAGTACATGTTCGTACACTTTCCGATCAGGTTCTTGACCTAAAGGATTAAAACTACTTAGTCAGAAAATTTAATTCAGTTCAATTCTCATAACCTAAATAGTAATACTCAAACATTGATCAGAAAACCGTCTAGTTACCACTTCAACCTCTTCCCATGTGGCAATGATCGTCCTTCTAGGCTGGCCTGCGTTTGTATGAGCAGGCGCGTTGTTTTGTTGGCCATTGCCATTGTTTCTGACCGGATTTTGATTGCCCAGTTTAGATGAACCCTGCAAAAAGTTTTTGAATGCATGCCTTTTCCAATTAATTCTCAGCAATTAGACAATTATAGACTCAAACATGGATCAGAAAACTGTCCTTACCACTGCAACACTAGGCTCGCCTTTGTTCGTCTGATCAGGCATGTTGTTTTGTTGGCCACCACCGATGTTTCTCACCATATTTTGATTGCCTGTTTTGGCTGAATCCTGCAAATTTTTTGAATGCATACCCTTTCAAATCAATTCTCAGACAACTAAACACTAACATACTCAAACACGGATCAGAAAACAGTCTTTACCACTTCAGCACTAGGCTTGCCTTCATTTGTGACACGAGGAGCGTTGTTTTGTTGGCCGCCGTTGTCTTTAGCCGGATCTTGAGCGCCCTTTCTTGACGAACCCTGCAAATTTTTTGATTGCAGACCCTTTCAAATTAGTGAAAATATGATTATATGCGTTCAGTTTTAGTAATTGATTTAGGTTTGCATCATAAGGCTAATTAGTGGCTATGTTAAGCAAAAAACTACCAAGAAAGGGACAACATTAAAAATCAAGATATCAAGATTATCGTTTCTAAATGTGAAACATTACAAGCACTTAAAACTTGAAACAAATGATAGTGTTTCATTTATCTCTAAAGAAAATATATTTTTTCTTCTCAAAAAAAGAAGAAAGTATATTTTTACATTAATCTATTATCTTCTAACAAACAAATTGCAAAGATAAATGATCAAGATATATATGCCAAAAACCTGTGGCTTTGTCATTGGAATTAAATGAGTGTTCAAAGATTTCTTTTTTTTATCCAAAATCCCCTGCGAAGTTTGAAGATATCGACCGAACAAATGGAAACTTCGAAACTTTATTTACCTGAAAGTCGGTTGTAGAAACAAATTAATATATATGAAAAAGGAAAGAGTCGTTATCCAAAGTAAAAACAAAAACTTCAAAAATAAAAAATAAAAAACAGAGAGATAAATGACTAGACAAACCAAAAACGAAAAGAAACACTTGTAAACTCGTACACAAAAGAGACAGACGATGACGAACAGAATTAAAGCTCCACCAAAGTGACACAAATTTAATATCAATTTTTTTTCTCAGAAAACAAACAATGCACCAAAGTTCCACCAACTATTCCACAGCCAAAATAAAGGAAAAAAAAAAGTTACTTCACGAACAAGGTATAAGCAATGCATGATTCAATCCAAACTCCATCATATAATTTGCGAAAAAAGAAAAGCAAGAGAGTAGAGAGAGAGAAAAAAAAGAATGAAGAGAGAGAACACGTAATGCTTAGGAAAAGCGAGAAGGAAAAAAAAGGCCTTGATCATTATACCGGAAAATGGATGTCGAAGAGCTGCAAGGGGTTTTAAACGAGAATCAAGAAAACTGCTCTCTTCCCTAGTGCAAGAACAAGAGAGCATGAGTCTCTCTTCTTTCTAGTTTGTACTTGAATACTGTTCTCTTTACTTACGTACATAGAAATCCTAAACCATGCAGGTGTAAAAATGTATGAATAAATAAATAAAAATAATAAAGAGAGAATATTGTTAGTGGTTGGCTCTTTACAAGAATGCCACAATTTCACGTCCTGGATTAGTTTATGCCACTAAAAAATATTATAAATAATGCCACTTCAAGTCATCAATTATAATTTCAAAATTACCCTTGTCTTTTTCATCTTCTAGAAAAAACCTAACACACTTTCCCATCCTCTCTCTTCTCTTCTCCTCTCTCCCGGCTCTAGCGACGACTCAAGTGCTTCCCTCCATGACGATGCCTCCTTTCGTGACTTTGGTGCTTCCTTCTACAAGACCTCGCACAATCCAATGACCTAATGCGACTCTGGCATTTGCTCTCCATGCAACTCTGGCAACGAATCTTCTCCCTTTGTTGCGACAAGGACTGCTCAAATGACACCGTTGTTTTCCCTGGCAATTGAAGCTTTGTGATTTGCCCACAATTGAAGCTTGTGATCTCCCGACGACTCTTCGCAGTCTGCCCAACACTTGGCAACTCATGATCTCGAACGGCAACTAGTGGCGAGGTTGGGCAGTGACAAGTACTCCATCGATGTTGCTCCGGTGGAGGTGAGGTTGGGCAACAGGACTTGTGTCGCCTTGTGTTTTCAGGTCGTTACTTATACTTAACTTTAATCTTACTTAATTAATAAGAAAAATACTGGGTAAAATTTTTTTTCTTTAAACATATTTAAAAACTTTTGCGACTTCTGCTGTAACCGATGTTGAGACATAACACTTGACTTTAAAATCATTCAAAATATCTCTTAAAACTTATTAACAAACATTTACTTCCATAAAACTTTTGTTAAAACATCTTTTCAAACTTAGAAAAGCCTTTTGTTAACTTAGAAAAGCTTTTTGTTAAAACAACGAAAAATTTATTTTAAGTAGCAGAAAACTGCAGTAATGGTATCCATACTCAATTTTCACATCTGTTCATTGCATCATAGAGCTTTTCAACCAGTCTTATTAGCTTCTCATAGGACTATCTACAACATGAAGGAACTTGTAATAAGCTTACCTTAGTAAGTTCAAACATAATTTCACAAAACATTTAAAACATTCATTATAAAACTTTTCTCGTAAAAACCTTTCTCATTCATTATAAAACTTTTTTCTTAAAAACCTTTCTCATAAAACATTCTTCATAAACATTTCTCATAAGACATTTCTTAATGTTTTTTTCATAAGACATTCTTCATAAAAACATTACTTAAAAAGAATGCAAGCAATAACATAGATTCTATTTACATTCAATTATAAGCTTTTAATTATGAGCTTCTTAATATTGTACATTAATTACTTAAACTTTTTATTGTCGTTCTTATCTTTCCCTATTAGTGTTCGCACCAACATCATCAATCATAAGAATATATACGCTTCCCTTGTGAAAGACTTAAGACCATCGAACATCGAGGTTATAACTTTAACTTAACTTGTAAACTTCATATCAAGGAAGCTGGTATGACATTTACTTATCATCTTTGTTTTATCTTCTTTTTAACTTTAATGAGCATATCAAATACTAATATATCATATGCTATAATTTATTATTTAAACATTAAGCATAGCAAATGCAAACATGCTGCAAAACATGACTTGATCTTTAAAATATTATGCATAACAAATGCGAACACATTTTAATATAATAGTTGCAAATACATTGCAAATCTTGAATTAAACTTTAAACTTTATGCATAACAAATACAAACATACAACAAATTCAAAGCATTTGAAATTCATTTTCTTTATGCCATCGGTAAAGTTTGAAACTTACCTGGATAATGCTATAATATTCACATTTTATTCATTTTCCTTCTATTAGTCGGCTTTATGTCCTATTCAAATGACACGCGACTATTAACTAACTTTTTTATTACCGATCTACTTGATGGATAATATAACTTAAACGTTAAACGTTCATTTCTTATACTTAACTTTTTATCCCATCGATTTACTTTTTCGTTAGTAACTTGAATGTTTCTTAGTTAAATTTTCCGTCTTACTTGACAGTTTTGTTACTTTACGTATTACTGAACATTTTTGTCTAAGGGTGTTTCACTAATTCGAAAGGCTCGGCTCTGTTTTAACGGTTTCCTTAAAAATAACAATTTTACCTTTAATAGGTTTTTCATAAGTCGCATAGTTCAAATGTTACGTGGCTAAACTTTTCATTTTACTTTAGCATTTTATTACTTATGGGTTATGGAAAAATTCCTGTTAAAATGACGTTTTCTTAAATCGGGTGTTTTGGGGTTCGTTTTGGCATTTTTTTCACAAGTTAAGCATTTTGCCCTCGACAGGTCTTTGAAAACTTTCATAACCCATTTTAAAATAAAAGTTACATTTCCTTGTTACTCATAACATTACGAAAAACAAAACATCGGTTTCTTTTTTGTAAAATAATCCTTTTTATCAAAACTTTACGGTTTTGACCCTAATATGAAAATTTTGGCGATTACACCCTTAACTTTTTTGCTCATTCTTTTCTTAGTATAAACCTTAAATCCTTTCTAACTTAACATCTGTGGTTACTCACCAGCCATAATAGTGTAGAAAACCAACCTTTTTTAGTGAAAATTTAATTTCATATGATTTATGATTTTTGCCCAAAACATAAAATCTTGACCTTTTGCCTTCAGGACTAAAGACAACTACTTTATACCAAAACATCTAGTTTTTAATAGGGATTAAAACTTACAAAAGCTCCTTCATCAAATTTAAAACATTTTAAGACGTTTTCCTTTTACAAAATTTTGTACTTAAAGTTTTGTAAAATTCATAACTTGAAATCAATATAGAATTTTGGCAAACCATTCGCAATTTTTAACCATTTCGATGAGATCTACAACTTTTATGTTTTAATTTTTTTTAAAATTCTAATATTATAGTGGACTTTTTGGCTGATTTTTAAACCTGTTGAGTTTGAAATAATCTTTTTAATTTAGTCTTTTTGAAATTTCACAAGACTTTACTCATAAAAGTTGTTATCCTCACCTTTTTGGGTAGACCTAGTGTTTTTCTCAAAACTTAGATTGCCTCAATATCCAACAAAATCACCATTTTTGCTAAAAACAACAAAACTTTCTTTTAGAGCAAAGTTTTTCAAACAACATTTTTTAAAAACATAAAACCCTAATTTCTAGATATGTTTCATCTCTATCATACATACATCTCATATCATAATCATACTATAAATTTTTTTATATGCCATGGCCCATACATACACTAAACACATGGTGTGCATAAAAAATACAAACTTTAACATAGCTTGTGAGACTTAGATTTTACCTACCTATTCCCAAGTGCTTGTCCTCACTTTCTTGCACTTGAAAGCTTCCAAATTATCTTAACATTAAGCATATACCATAACATAAAAAACATAAAAATTCCATCAAAGACGAACAAAAACCCTAGGACATACTAGTGAAGAGTTTTGAGTTTTACCTTAAAACTCCTTAATCTTTCTCTAGAACTCTTGATCTTGCTTTTGATTTGAAGGCTTAAATCATCAAAATTTTGAGTGGGACAGACATTGGAGAGGGGTGGTTTCCTTGAATGGAATTGGGAGCAATTTTGTGATGAATGACCAAACTTTTCTTTCAAATAAGTCCTTGGCTATTTAAAGACATCACCATAGGGACTTATTTGTAATAAACAAAAACTTGCTCCTCCACATATCTAATAACCGGTTTCTAAGGGGAAGATGTGGTCATCTAAGAAACTTGTCCTTTGCTGGATATTTTCACTTAGGTCCTTAATTAAAAAAGTAATTCATCTAGGGACCAAGTTGCTATTTCGAAAACTTGCCCCTACCATTCTCTCAAAAACATTTCTCTATGGGGAGACGTGGAATTTTTTCTATCTTAGGAGTATCACCAAGTGGGCCCCACATTACTTTTACACAATCTATACTTATACTAACGGTGTTTTTTATATTGCCTGTACACTTTTCTATACTGTTATAAACTTATACGGTATTCTTTGCTTATCTATATCCTCTATATTGTATAATTCTTATACTGCTTAGTTTTAAACAGTCTAATTCTTGCATTGTATTACTTTTACAATATAATTTCAATACTACATAAATTTATCAGTGTAATTTCTTACACTGCATTACTTTTTTAATATAATATTTTTATTGTATTATTATAATATTGTATAATTTTTCCTATTTTTGTACAATATTTTTCTTAAACTGTATTTTTGTCTTAACATTTTTTCCAACACATTTTACAACAGTTAAACTTCCTAGCTTATTTTCATATCCTTCATTTCTTGTATAAGACCATGGCATGATTTTTACCCTTAAAAATCCCTTTTTTTTTTAACTTTTGTGAAATTTATCATAAAAATTGGATTAAAACACTAATCCTTGTGATACGTATTTTGCTTATCATTATCTTTTAATTATTGTATTTACAATGTACTAAAAATGCTCAAGTGTCTCATGAGTATTTTGAGAGAGAAGAGCTACTAGGGAAAGAGAGAGGGAAGAAAGAGATGGTGCTATAGATAGAGGAGGAAGAAACAGGAAAGGGAAGAAAAAACCCTAATTACATTAGGGGTAAATTGGTCTATGCCATTTATTTTTTTTCTTGAATGTGACATTGAATCAAAGAGTTTCTTGTGGTATGGCATAATTTAATCCATATGTGCAAACCGTGGCATTAACCATAATTATCTCGAATTTAAGCCGTCTAACCCTATTTGAAAATGGGGAGAAGTTTTGGCACGATGAGTCTAGGGTTAGACTAAATTTTTATATATATTTTGGAAAAATTAAAACCGCTATACCCTCAAAATTACTTGGGGTTTTTCCCCACTTTTTCTCTCCATCTCTCGACTTTGGCAAGAGATCTCCACAAAGAAGATTTGATCTCCAACACAGATATTTCCGTAGGACCTCCACTACCTCATGCAGAGATACAACCTTGGGAGCAATCTTCTCTTCCTCGACATGGGGAGATCGATGGCCACATTTTTTTTATAATTATTGTGATTTTATTGTGTATTTGTTGGTCTTTTTTTATTTCAGTGATTTTATAGTGATTTTTAGAAATATTTTGTTGAAAATTAACGACAAGGCATTGGATCACTGTTGAGTATGGAATTTTTTTATGGATACCGGATGGTATCGTGGTGGATACAAGCAATTACGGGCCAATATCATTGTGAATATTAGTTAGTATTTGATAGATATATTTGGTATTCTAAATATTATGAAACAACATGGCATGACATGTTTTACACATATTTTTTTTTTCTCATTTTGTAAATAAACTTAAGGCATGCATTTGTAGATTCATATAAAGTGCCCTATTTTTTCATGCAACTCCCAATCCAAGCCACGCATTCTTAAGTGAAAGATTTTGAATTATACCCATCAATTTAGAGTTAGGAGTTAATCTTTTAGATTATGCCTGTAACGACTAGTTAATTTAAGTCCAAAATACAAGGAATTGCCTCGCATAACCCATGTGTTGAGTAATTTGATTACCCTAACTTTTTTTGGAAGCTAGTTTTCGTTCCAAGACAATAGTAATTAGCTCCATCACCAACGCCTTTAGTTAAGCTAAAGTTCATATAATCATGCGTGTGTCGATATACAAGCTTATAGTATGATAATGCTTGAAAATAATGGTCGAATATTGGGACATTTATGGACAAGTATAGTGGGTGATCCAACAATAGGGAAATATTGTGCATTTCCATCTCAACAGCCTTGCGCTCAACCAGATTTTTGTCAACTCTAGATGAAGAGAAAATTACATGTTATGTCGTGCTTTTACAAAACAAGTCCCGTTTAAAAAAAATTGTACTACATTATTATTATTTTACATATCATTTATATTACATGTATAAGTTATACTATATTCAAACATATATTACGTTTATAAAAATCAAGTTTTATAAAAATCAAGTTTTGAAAAGAGAGAATTCATGAGAGTTCCCTCTCAGAAAATTCACATTTTGCATTTTTCACAAATTTCTACACTAAAGAAGCACAAGCAAATGACCAAGTAGTTATAGAAGCAAATCCTGGCTGTCCTCCATTATGGCACTAGCACATGTCCGAAGCAGAAGGCATTTATGCTTTCATAACTCATAACTAAATCACCAAGGAGCATAGATCTACTTTTTTTTCCTTTTTGTTTCTTTATTTTACTATTCTTTTAATTACAAAATAAAGCTTTCATACACATTAGCTTTTAAAAATCCTTTTTGAAATTCCGCTTAATTTTGAAAACTTTAATGGATATACTATTTTGACTGTCGGTTTACATGGAGCACAAAATTCATCTACATGTTAAACCAACTTTAACATTACTTCAAGGAAAAGTGATACTCTTATACTTATTTTTATAAAACAAAAATGCCTCATATTTGTTTTTTAGCCCTGAATTTACAGCTTTACCTTTCATATAAAACCCATAATGCTATTTATAATGTAGCTATGGCCTTTGCTTTTCTTGTGTTATTTTTCTTATGATTGAAACTAAACCTTTGTTAGGTAATACATGCTTGCCCGGCCGTGGACCGGTTGGTCTTCTTCAAATTGTGGATTAGAGGTCTAAATGTAAGTTTTTAATGCTACAACATTTTGTAAATTACATATATATATATAATTAAGTTATTAAATAAAATTTACATTTGACAAGAAAATGAAGGGCCTTATTGTATATATTGAATAATACTCTGTTATTTAAATAAACAACACTATAAGGGAGAAATAAAAAGAAAGAATAGAGACGAGAGTATATGTACAAAAGCAAAAGATGCAAAAGCCTTCCTAAAGTAATTCAATTAACATTATTCTGTCACCCCATCACAAAGTGGAATGACTCTTCAAAAGATTCCAAGATATTTTCTTTTTTATGTTTATATGTATGTATTCAATTTTGTAACCGTAAATAAATCTAAGCACCAATTTATAAATTTTGGTTTTTTTGCTTATGAGAGAGATAAATGTGAATAGTTGTGTAAGTGTGAGAGCTTTATACTTCAACGTAGTTTTCGTTTGATAAACCTATTAATTTCAACTGTTGCAGTATAAATCTTTCACGTGTTGTAGTATTTTGATTTTAATTTATAATTTTAACTATGTCATCAAAACTTTAAAGGTTGAAATGGGGTTGCCAAACGCACGCATCTTGTTATTTTCAAACTGAGTTTGCAATTATAAATTTTTTTTTTAACTGGCATTTAATAATAATTACCCCATTTGTTAGACGTGTAATTATCAGTTTGGTATACTTGTTGAAGTAGAAGCATGCAAATACGTATATAGGACATTAAAAAATGCACCAAAATTATTCTGGAAGGTATACGAGTTAAAAGTTAACCATGGTTAAGCATATGGGGTTGGAAGGCATCTAAAAAAAGAGGGCACATTATGGTTAACCAAAAAAGAGTTAAATATTAACCCAAGTTATGGTTTTGTTATTTTTTTATTAGTTGTTATAATTATGCATTTTATTCCTTATTTTTTTTTATTTTTTTTCAAGTATTTTGGGGGTGCCTTTGAGAATTCTCCTAAGGTTCTCAGGGCTGTTTTGACAAATGGTTATTGTTTGTACCTGGTGGTGATGGTCTTCAGATTCAAAATTCTTGTTCAAGTCAGCCTCTATTTTCTTCTCTCTCCCATGGGTAATTTTCCAATTTTTCTTTCAATTTTCGTTTTTCTCGTTGTGGAAAAGTTTGATATTTTCTCCAAAGTAGTGTGTGTTTTTCGTGAAACACGGGAAATCTAGGGTTTGGATTTGCAAGTTTTTTCAAGTCTCGAGAAATTCCGCGAAATTTCGACCGTTGAGCTTACTGTTGCTGCAATCAATGGCGAGCCTCTGGTTTGATTTTGAACTTTGAGGTCGTTCGAGTTGGCGAACTCGAATTTTTTCTGTGCCCTATGTTCGAAGAAAAGGAACAAAAGTTAGGGTTCGATTTGCTACATTTTGTGGGCATGTTATGCTTAATGTTTTCTCTCACTTATTTATGATAATTTTGAGGTCATTCTGGAGTTATGTCGTAGCTCAGATTTGGACTGAGTGTAGATTCGGAATTTGTGTGTGACACTGTTACAATGCTGTGATTTTTTTATGGGTTTGATGTTTAGATTAGGATAATTCAAACATGAACGGAAAATGGTTTTTAGCTTTTTTTTGTTTGTTTGTTTGTTTTTTTTTTTTTTTAATTTTGATGCTCCATGTTGTTGTTTGGACATTGTAATTTTGTTTGAATTTTGGATTTTGTAAATTTAAATTTTGCTTTAGAAGGTTGGTTTTTCTAACCATTGGAAGGTTGATTTACTGATATAAATAGAACGAGAATACGATTGTATAAGATTGTTAATATGTTGTTGAAGGTGAAATTGATAGAGTTTGGATTATGGCAAGCAAGAAAGACGTCAAGTTTAGAGATCCTTGTAATTCTGTGGGTTAAAAAGCTTTTTTAGAGATCCTTGTAATTCTGTGGTTCAAAAGCTTTTTGTGCTTTTCTAATTATTGGACATTGTGGAAGAAAATTGCTATTGTTATGTTTGGAAGTCATTTTTTCTTGTTCTTAGGATTTAGAAGCTCAGGCTGAGATAGCGTGACTTGAGGTTTAATGTGAAGCTTGTCTTCTTTCCTTATCAATGAAACCATATGGTTCTCTTTGAAAAATAGCAGATTTTTTATTAAGCTAATGTTCTTAATATGCTTCACCATATTCTAGATGTTTCATAGTTGATGGGTTTTGTCCTCTCCCCGCCTTCTTTCTGAATCAGGTATTTGTCCTTTGAAGATTGACCTCTTTTTCAGAGAGCATTAGAGCCTCAGGTTTTAGAATCTGATACGTCATTTGAACTACTGCTAATCCTCATTGTAGCTGGCTGAAAGAAAGATACAGAGACGCATTGGTAAATTATGGAGTGCAATAAAGATGAGGCAGCCAGGGCTAAGGAGATTGCTGAGAGGAAATTCAACGAAGGAAATTATATCAGTGCTAAGAAGTTCGCGTTGAAGGCTCAAAATTTGTACTCTGGGCTTGAGGGTCTGCCCCAAATGTTAACAACACTTGAAGTCTACATCTCAGCTGAAAATAAACTTAGTGGAGAAGCAGATTGGTATGGCATACTTGGCGTGAATCCCGTGGATGACGATGACACAATTAGGAAACAATATAGAAAGTTGGCTCTCATGCTTCATCCTGATAAAAACAAGTCGATTGGCGCAGAGGGCGCATTTAAGTTGGTTTCGGAAGCATGGAGTTTGTTATCAGACAAAGCCAAGCGACTAGCATACAATCATAAGAGGAATATGAGAGGATTTCAACAGAAAGTTCCAACGAAAGCTGGGGGTCAATCGGCAGCACCCAATTCAAATGGATTTCAACAGTTCACCAACAATGGAACTTCAAATGCAAGGACTCAACAAATTAACACACAGCCTGGTTTCACTGCAGTTCCTTCAATTAAGAAGGCAGATACTTTTTGGACTATTTGCAACAGATGCAAGACGCATTATGAGTACCTCAGGATTTATCTCAATCACACCCTTCTCTGCCCCAATTGCCATGAGGCTTTTATGGCTATAGAGAGGGATCCACCTGCTACTGCTTTTAAGCAATCAAATTGGCCTTCCCGCCAATCACATCAGAGAAAGAGCCATTCTTCTAACAACCAGTTTAGTTCTGGGGCAAAAATTTCAGGTACTCAAGATGCGGCAGCTGGGGTGTCAAGCACTGCTAATTCGGTCAACAGAACAAACTTCCAGTGGGGTCCTTTTTCGAGAACAACTGGTGACCATAACACAATTCCAACATCCTCTGCTGCTGCTCAAGCTGCAAGTGTGGTTCAGCAAGCAAGTGAGAAGGTTAAAAGAGAGCGAGAGGAACGACAATCAGCTGCTGAATGGGAGAGGAGTCACCTCTTCAAGGGGATGGGTAATCCTTCATCTCAAGTAGACAGACCAGTGAAAAGGAGAAATGTGGAAAACAATTATCTGAATGGTTATAGGGGCTACGTGGCTAATGAAATGGCTATGGGAAATGGAGGTGCTGGTGCAGGAGGCGTATTTGAATTTAGAAAAGGAAATGCTGAAACGAATAGGTTCTTCAGTACCTCTGGTACTTACCTTAAGCCCAACAGTGTGAGAGAGTTATCATATCCTG
This sequence comes from Artocarpus hirsutus, assembly GCA_946598075.1. Taxonomy (NCBI): domain Eukaryota; kingdom Viridiplantae; phylum Streptophyta; class Magnoliopsida; order Rosales; family Moraceae; genus Artocarpus; species Artocarpus hirsutus. The sequence goes on along the minus strand of CAMOHE010052421.1, from coordinate 63,611 downwards.
AGATTAAAAATATGCTGATGGATAAGGCAAGAAGTACAATTCGCAGGAAGCTTGAGGAGTGGAGATTGTTGAGTTCAAAAGGCAGGGTGGAGAAGGAAAAAGAGAGGGAGAAAGATAAAGCGAACAGGAAGCAGAAGAGGGTGGTGAAAGGTGAAAAAGAGAACCTGAGACACAGTAAGTCCTCTAGTATTGATATGAAGTCCGTTGCTGACGATACACATAAAGAGATGGAGGTCTCACCCATGTCCATCAATGTTCCCGATCCTGATTTCCATAATTTTGACTTGGACAGAACTGAAAATTCCTTTGGAGATGAGCAAGTCTGGGCTGCATACGACAATGATGATGGGATGCCTCGCTTTTATGCTCGAGTTCACAAGGTTATCTCTTTGAAGCCGTTTAAGATGCGGATCAGTTGGCTTAACTCAAGAAGCAACAGTGAATTGGGTCCAATAGACTGGATAGGTTCTGGTTTTACCAAAACATGTGGGGACTTCAGAATTGGCAGACACGAAACTACCGGGACATTAAATGCTTTCTCGCACAAAGTCAGTTGGGCAAAAGGCATGCGTGGAGCAATTCGGATATATCCTGGAAAGGGCCAAGTTTGGGCCGTTTATAAGAACTGGTCACCTGAGTGGAATGAGCGAACTCTAGATGCAGTGATACATAAATACGAGATGGTGGAAGTGCTAGACGATTTTAATGAGGAACAAGGTGTTTCTGTTGCTCCTCTAATTAAGGTTGACGGTTTCAGGACAGTGTTTCGTATGCGCTCGGATCCCAAAGAGGTCAGGAGAATTCCAAAAGAAGAGTTGTTCCGGTTTTCACATCAGGTCCCTTATTACTTGCTTACGGGCGAAGAAGCCCACAACGCTCCAAAAGGTTGTCGCGAGTTAGACCCAGCAGCTACGCCTTTGGAACTCATTCAGGTGACAGCAGAAGCTCACGAAGCTGCAGCAAACGAGAATGGCGGAAAAGTTGCGGCAGACCAGATGCCTCAAAGCAGCCCAAGTAGAGAAGCAGATGAAGTGACGGAGATTGCCTTGAAAGCCAAGGAAAAAGAGATAACAGAAAATGGCAAACCAATCAAGGATGATGATGATAGATAGTGATGCTTGACGAGGTAGCCAGAGAAGTTTGAACTTTGATGAGTTTAATGCTTAGCAGGAAACAAACAATTTAGGGCGCAAATATCATTGAAGAAGATAGACTGATTTAATTGGGTTTTTTATTATTTTGAGCCTAACCAACTGTACATAATGCTTCTTCTTGCCGTCATTGTTTAGAAATGATCCAGAGCTTTTGGGTTTTGTGGATGTATAATGCTGGGGACTGTTTAAACTGAAGTAGAGAAAAGAAAAGTCATGCATGGGTATACCTTTTTTTTTTTTTTTTTTTTCCCTTCATACATATTTTCCCACCAAGGATTGAATCTTGGTCATACCCCTCCCCCGTACAGACACACCCAACCACTTGAGCTACCCTCAAGCGGCACAGTCATGCATGGTATACTGACGGTAAGTTTTGTCTTGGTTTTTGTTATTATTATTATTTTTTTAAGATGAAGGGCATAGGGTTAATGGCTGTTACTTGGCTTTATTGTATTGCTTCCTGTCTCCTGGGATTGGATTCCCTTTGAATCAATTCAAGAGAACTTTGTTTTCGCCATGTCAGGTTGCTTTTTTGGTTTCCTCTTAATTTTGTAAGAACAATGAATTTCTTTTTTCATGGGCCTTTGTCTTGATCTTGAAGTTTCCATTTCATAGGTCATTCCATGATTATCTATGACCATATGGAGTAAATCAGGCTTAATACCACATATTTAGACTAGTTATTCATGTAATTTTCTCGTTATTTTATGTCTAAATTAGGATAAAATCCAGCCATACAAATGAAATTAATAAAATCTCTGAACACCAATTTGGCATATTTTTCTGACATCGCCCATTATGGATTGTCTGTTCGGCCCATAGACGGTTTTAAGGAGCCTTATAAACTTGCACACCACTGGCCCAAAATGTCGTTCTCCGCAAAAAAGTAACGAAAAATTAACATGTATAAATTATTATTATAAAATTAAAATCTAACACAATATTTAAAATATCTTTAAATGTCTTTAATGATATGATAATTATCCTAATGACATTACATATTGTATTATATAATTACATATAAATAATTTTAATGATATCATTATGAGACATTTGTAGAATTTTTACAAGTTAGAGTCATATTTCAATTCAATAAACGTAATTGGGTCAATTGTCTCATTAACTCAAAAATTAACCCAAGAAAAACCCATCACCATCACCCCGGAATGTAAATTATACTAAAACATCACCTTGTCTAATAGCAGTAAATATTATTAAGTTTTGAAAATATTTATAATTAATAACAAATTTATAGTATAAATAATTTATTTGTTTTTTTATTACAGTGTAAATATTATTTACATCATAAATCTAGTATTTGGTATAAATATTTTCAAAATCTGTTATTTACTTCAAAAAGATTTCAAAAATTTACTTCTTCCTTTGAGCAAATGGTTAGGAAAACTTGCGACTCTTTAAAATCACAATCCTACGAACAAAAACACACTGCACATGGTACCTGTTTTGAAATACAGATAAAACCTATAATAACTTAACATGAAAGCATGACACTAAGATATAAACGAACAAATACGTAGCATTTTCCTATTCTTTTGCATGGTCAAACATAAGGTTTACTTTTGTCGGCCTCAATGGCGTGATATTTCCCGTGGGCGTTTTACACGATGAGCGATGCAAAATGCAAGAATTATATATGTCCTTAGATGGAATCTCACAATTTCCCAACGCTTTCAATTCTAAGGCAGGAAACAAAAATGGGACTTCTCCGAAGGAATCCTTGCCAGTGGTACGCATTTTAAAACTATTAAATATGATAAAAAAAAAATCTATTTTTTTATTTATTTTTACAAATCTGACAGATAAATATTTAACTATGGATATCTTTTTTGGTTCCAGAAATTACCAAAAAAATAAATAAAAGAAGAAGAAAAAAATGGACCAGTCGCAATGTATGACTCCAAAAAAAAAAAAAGTCATTAAATTATTAGTCAAAGAAATGTACTTTTTAGGGTTAAAACTTAAAACCCCTTTAAAGCAGCGGGTCTTCTAGGAAAGCTCCTGCATGCAAAGACCTCTTCAACTCCCTTCTGCATGAAGAGAGGGAGAATCTTTGGTGCAATTCTTTATAAGGACTTGTTCATCATCATAATGACCATAAAAAGTCCAAGGAAGTTTCATGGGCAAATTCAATTAGACAAGGTCATGTTCGAGGAACTTGTGATTAATAAAGACAAGGAAAAAAAATTAAAAAGTAAAAGCCATGCTGTGGAATCTCATGCATGCATTGACATTTCGGCATTTACTTAGTAAGAAAGTTAAATATATTTTGCTTGGTCAATAGGAGGCAACACCTGTCCAGCTATCTAGTAGGGGTGTTTCTGTAACTGGAATTCCACCCTTGTGTGTGTGTATATATGTTGTTTTGGTAGTTACATTTCCAATCGGGTATGTTTCCAATAAGAACAAATTTTAACAACAATTAGTAAAATGACGTGATAAAAATTTAATCTTGTGAATTATTATAAATTTTTTAGTTATGATCTAATTTATTATAACCGTCCGATTCATACTATATAATTAATAATAACAGTACATATTTAAAACGTAACCATTTAAGCTAAGCCTATGTATATTATTTCATGTGCTTTTAATATATATATATATATATATATATATAATTTTGTTCCTTAGTGAACAACCAGTTAGAATATCTACCAAAAAATTTTTGTCTCCATTAGTTGACATAAAGAGGATTATTAAGAACTTTCAAGTAGATGATTCGAAGAGAGGAAAATTACCATTCAATCTAGACAGTCGAAGATTTAGGATTCTTGAATATAGGGACACAATGACTAATGATTTGTATGATATGTAATTTTAAATTTCCAATTCAATGAATATTGATAGCTGGAAGATTTTGATGTTTTTGATATTTTAATATGACGGGTTGAATAAAGTGACCAAGCTATGACAATAGATCCAAGTCCCTTTTTTTTTTTTTTTAGTTGCTGCGGTTTTTTAGTTGATTAATCACATATTTTCTGCTGTCAACCAAAAATAATTATAATAATAAAATAGTTCCATTTCTTTAAAATGGTTGACCATAGCATCGGGGAGATTAAAGTAGTTATAAACTTTGGAAAGTGAATACAATATTTACCATTAGTTTAAGAGTCAAAAAACAATGCAATTGGCAAAATCATGGAATTTAGGGTTGGCAATTTAATACAAAAAAGATAAAAGATGATACGATTTGAAAACAATACAAAGTGAGAAGTACTTGTATTGTTTAATTTTCTTGTTGATTTCAGGTATACAAATAATATATCTATACATTTAATGTTTGTGTTTGAGTTCCTGACATATTTATTAATTATGTCACGCTATATATAATATTGATTTGAATACAATTGGTAAACATGAACAGTGACCTCCTAATTTTACTATTTCTCATAAGAAAGACACCCCTTGTCTTTTTTTTAAAATATGTCCCTAAAATTTTTTAAGGACCAACATACTTTTCTTATCGTGTATTACAAGATAATTTAAGTACATCGCGAAAAGGAAACACATAACTTTATTGCGTACAACATGAACTAATTGTCACACGTTAAAGCAGAATAAGATCAACGAATTAGGGGATATACTTTTTAGGAAAAAAAAGAAAAAAAAAAGGTGAAGAGGAGGGTTCTACTCTTTTTTTTTTTTTTTTAATCTATAGGGATCTTTAGGTTAGGAGGGTGAAAAAAATGATCAAAACACCTTAATTTATCCACACGGGATTTTAACTCTACTCTATTATATGTCAATTTTTGATATATTAAATAATTTATTTTCAAAATCTAAGACCTATAGACACATATCAATTTAAAAAGTGTAGGTTTTAAGTAGACATAAGGTTACATATAATATTTTCTTTCCACAAAATGGTTGATGTGTTTACAAGCATAGTGCAACAGTGATTTTACACCAACTCTATTGGAACGTAAAGAGTTTGAATTTCCATCATCCCTAAAATCTCAGAAAAAAAAAAGGTTAATGAGACAATTGGCTCAATTATGTTTATTGAATTGAAATATGACTCTAATTTATAAAAATTCTACAAATGTCTCATAATGATATCATTAAAATTATTTACATGTAATTATATAGTACAATATGTAATATCATTAAGATAATTACTATATCATTAAATACATTTTTAAAATATTTTAAATATTATGTTAGATTTTAATTTTATAACAATAATTTAGATACGTATTGTAATTTTTTAAAAAAAAAAAGTTGGCTTTTTTTGTGGTTAGGCCTACTTTGGTGGTCCAACCCTCTAAAGTGTATGGGTGAAATTTTTGAAAAAGCCCTCATCAACTGATAATGTAAGGGACTCCAATGTTTTGCATTCTATAAATACCCACCCACCACCACTCTTTTTTCCCTCTCCCTCTTCTGCTTTTGCTCTCTCTCTCTCTCTCTCAAGCTCTCGTTTACTCTTTCTATCATTCTCATTTTCTTTTCCATTTTCTCGCTCGTTTCTCGACGTCCAAGCACTCCTTCCCCTACAAGCTCATTTCCATTTTCTCTTAGACGTCCGTACCCATCTCTCGGTAAGAGAATTTTACTTTTGGCTTCTCATTTTGCATGTTAATCATAATCTCTTTTCGATTCTTAATTATTACCTCAAAAAATAATATTATTGCAATAAATTATATATATACAGTTTGTTTCGTGATAAATATTTGTTATTCTTCTTTTCATATTAGTGATAGATTTTTAATCCAAAACCCCTTGAACTAATTACGATTATTATGGCCATTGATTTTCTTTTCTTAAAGCAAAAATTATGGCTATTAATGTTGTTATAGAAATAATTACTTTAAAATCTAGTTTTTTTTTTCCACTAATTCATCTAAAAATACTTTTTTCTTTCATATCTGTCTCTTTTTGTTGAAAGTTTAAAATTTTCCTTTTTCTTTCTTCTTAAAAAAAAAAAAAAAAAGGATCTAAATTTCGACATAATAAAGATTAGCGAAATACTCCGCGAATCTAAGGTCAGAAGCGGTTGAGGTCGTTGTTTTTTGACCTCCAAACCAAAAGGTTTTCCAGACTCCATTTGAATGCGCGTGATTTTCACTTTCTATGTTTCATGGTTAATGTTTGGCCGTTTTTTTCACGCGCTGCTTCAGTGTTGTCCTATTTTTCATTTTCATTTTCTATTTTCTCACTGGGAATTTCACTCTTTCTCTTGTGTCGCCGCTCTTTAACTGCGACTGGGTCCTTTTTAAACTTTTTAGAGGATCTCTGGTTTTGACCGTACACGTGTTCATTTCTAGAAAGAGTGGGGCCTATACTTTGACTGGGCAGATGGCCCCACTTGACCAGGCCAACATGTACGTAGAAAAAGGGCAAAAAAAAAAAAAACACATCCCTCCAAAAAAAAAAAAAAAAACATTTTGCCTTCCATTTTTTAGGTGATCTCACCGATATAAAACTCTGTGAGAGTAAAGTGTTTGGTGTATTTTTTAAAATAGGACCTACTTTTATTAGCAAGAGTTAAATATGATTACTTCATTGAAGATTTGATTTAATAAAAACGGTTCATTAGTAATTGACAATAATTTTTTAATGATTGAAATTGTGTCATTAAACTTTAAAAGCGCATTATTATACATCTTAAACTTTTTATAGTTTGCCTTAAATGTCACGTCAATTTTACTCGTCAAATGCATTAATTAATTTAGAAAAGAGGGAAACCATCAAAGTAATATCATATTTTAAAGTTTTTATTTGGAATTTATGATATTTTTACCTTTTTTATTAAAATTACCATATATTAAGTTGTCGAATATAAAATGCATAATAAATTAATGTGTATCAATTATGAAGTAGTTAATTGCTTTACAAAAAAAGGTTTAAACTACCTCGTTGAGATCAGATCCTCCAACAAACGACACCAATAACAAGTCGGTGGAATGTGCAACGTGCAAGGTGGAGATTCGTTTGTCCTAGTCGGTTTGCTGATGGGGACCTCCAGATCCTCCAGGAAAGGTCATTTATAAACAAAACGCTTTTACCTGAAAAACGGTTAGAGTGTGTTGTTTGATGACAACTCTTCATTATTATGTTCCTGTACTCCCACCAAACCAATTCTAACATAACAATAATTTATGGGCATATTTTGATGGGCTGTGGCAATGTTAATTTTTTAATATTATTTAAGTAGAAAAATTTTTGTTAAATATTTTATTATTTTGTATTAAAAGTAATGTTAAAGATACTAATTTTAATATTTTTTATAACTACTTCTAGTCGTTATTTTTTATTGGTAGATGCTTATTTATTGATACGTAAATATTTTAAACTCTTATTGATAAAAAAAATAACAAGATGTCCCAAACATTATTCTAAGCATTAAATTTGACCTATATTATAGTTAGTTTTGAAATTAGCACTAAAAAACAGGCGTCGAATTTTAATATTTGATTAATATTAGCCAGTCTATTGATCTTTTATATATAATTATTACAATATTGTTATTTTTAAAGTATTTTAAGATTAAAGTATACTTTTGCATGTTTTAAAGCTTTATAATTATGATAAAAAATAAAATTGTACTACTTCACATAACATTTTCTATTAAAACATAAGATACAATAATCAAATATACAATCGTCTAAATTAAGCTTCTAGATCAACCATCTTCCCAGTTTACATGTGACAGCTGTCATATTTTTCTTATTGTCAAGAGGAATTGATTAAGAAAAGATAAACCCTTGTTCTCTATTCACGCGCTCTAGGTTGAGAAAGTCAAGGTTGTTTTTCTTTACTTTTTGCTTTGGCGGTTTATTGTTTTTGGTTGCGAGACCGATCCATTCGTGAGTTTATTGCTATAAGTAAAGAAATATATATGTGTGCGTGTATATATATATATATATATGTATGTATATAACACGTGTTTCCCTCCTATCAGTGGGATCTCTATTCGTTAATTCTTTACGATAATGTTTGTTTGGGACAACGGACGAAACCCCACGCACAAACCTATTTTAGTATTGTTTTTAATACAAATAAAATTTTTTTTATTTTAAAAAAATAAAATTTTTTGATAATTATATTGTTAAGAAAATATTTTTAAAAATTTTGAGAACAAAATCAAACGATATAAATTTTGGTGGTCTTTGCTGTACAAAAATGGCATGTTTATCAAGAATGTCTGTTTTAGACCAAAAGGACAACAAAAGCTAGTTGGTTTGAAAAAAATAACTACCAATAAATATTTATCTTTTTTTAACTATAAAAAAATAATTTTAATTAAATTTAACGACTTCAAAACCTATAAATTAACAAGAGGCTCCGAACAAAAAGGTTCGGTATGTTTTAACTCTGTGGGTACAAAGAACTGCACTGTACTAGATCGTACTAGTACAGAGAATATCCACATGCATGGCCTTCTTGAGCATTGGTTAAACATTACCGTCGTATACTTGGTCAAGGAAAACGAAAGTTGCAAGTGTTGAGTGTTTTTTTTTTTTGTTGGAAAAATTATTTTCGCTCTTATAATATTAAAACTTTCCCACTTACAAAACAATCAAAATTTAGTCTAAAAATTATATTGTATATTAAATTAAATTTTATTATTTTATTAATAAAAAGGTTATAAGTCTATAGAATTAAATAAGGGTTACGAGCATATAGGATTAAATAAGACAATCTTTTTTTTTTTTCATGCTTTTCGCTTTTTTGGTTGCAATATGAGTTTGCCTGTTCCTTTCTTCATATGACACGTGTTTTGTCTTTTTCCTAAAGTACTTGTATATATGTAATGATGAAATGAAGGTTTTGGGGAAAGAGATGGCTAAAATCACAATGAGTTTGCCCTGATTTGATACGTGTACGTTTTAACTTTGACTCAAATAATTTTTTGTTTTAGCCCCTTGGGTCAGTGACAATAACTTTGTCGTAATTGGACCTTTTTTTTTTTTTCTCTTTCAAGTAATTTTTGGGTCTTTATTATTACATTATCTCTCTTATTAACATTCAATTATATTTTTGCTTTTTGAAAACTTTTTCACTATATGGACATGACATATTTATTAATTTTATTTCTTGTCCATAAATTTTGCCCTAATTTCCCTTAAATCTTTTCGTGTATAGCAAGAAAACTACAAACTATTATTTACCGTATATATAGATGGGTTAGAATAAACTACTTCTGGGTTATAAGGGTATTTAGAAGAGTAGTTTAAACCATTCGTATAAGTTTAAAAACTGTAGTATATGAGAACTTTATATTGTTTATATATTAAACTATTGATTTAAATTATTCTTTCAAACACTCTGTTTTTTATATACATACTATCTCGTTTGTTTTATAGGTTCAAGGTATTTAGAAAAGTTGTTTAAACCATTCGTATAGGTTTAAAAACTATAGCATATAAGAACTTTATATTGTTCATATATTAAACTATTAGTTTGAACTACTCCTTCAAACACTTTGTTTTTTATATACATGTTACCTTGTTTGTTTTATAGGTTTAACTATAATTCAAAATTTTTATTATAATGTTTTTTTTATTAAAATTAAAATTTTTATTCAAACCAAACGACTTAATAAAAACATTTGGATAACTTAAAAGTTGGTCTTAGACAGACATGCCTATCACGGAATACACTTCTCTCAAAATGATTTGTAAACTTTACAACATAAATAATTCTATGGTATATTAATTCTCTCTCGTTTCCTTCGCTTATAGGTAATTAGAATCAACATTTGAGTCTGCCCTTATACTTCGATCTGATGTTTTCGCATTTATGAGCTCTGACCAAGGATTTTTCTCCCTTTAAAATGCTGTGACCAAGTTTCTGTTAATTTTTTGGGTAAACGTCTCTATTCTGGACATTGATGTTTTTACTTTAATTAATGTTTGTTAATTTGGGCTGTTATCTCCGACAATGCTCCTTAAATTCTCTACCTAGCTAATGTTTGCATCTATATATAAAATAAGAATTTCTTTCGTAAAGATTTTTATCGATACCGTATGTTTTAAAACCATTAGATTTAGTCAAAATTTTTATTATTTATTTATTTTTACATAGCTAACTACTAATGACAAATAATCACCAATGAGCATTTTTTTTGTTTCCACAAAAGAAATTACTTATAGAATAACGCATTAATAGAAGAGCAAATTAATAGTTATATATAATCAAGTAATGCATGGTTGTCCCGTGATGAAACCACTACTATCTATATTTTAGAGTTGAAGTTCCGTATCATAATAAACTTTCTTAATCACATGAAATAGTGACATGAAAGGGAGTTAATTAATTTACACAATATTATAGTTTATAGTTAATATTAAGTGCTAATTCAGTTGGGAATAATATCAATAAGGAAATCAGGTGGTGGGGTGGAGCCCCCACTAACCAACCACATAAATATATCTGTGTGCGTTTTGTCATATCACATGACCAGATCATTTTTCTGTTTCATCTGACTCAGCCTGATTAAGACTGTATTAAGACAAAACACCTTTCTTAATCGCCATGTAATTTTGACTCATCAAATCTAAGATTATTCAATAAATTATATATTCTGTTTTCTTGGTTTCTTCTTGTTTTCCGCGTACTGTATTGGTACTTTTTCGAGACAAATGTTCTACTATAGAAAATGACTTTTCTCTTTGGAATTATGTGGTCTCTATATTTCAAAATACACTTGTTACTCTATGGTTGAAGAGGTAATGCTTTTGAAAGTGCCTAGCTAGCTAATTAGAAATTAGTTTAGAGTGCTGATAAATAACGTCTAACTAACTAAGGTGAAAATGACATTTCACTATATTATTATTATTATTATTATTATTATATTAAACTAAATACTTTGGCATTGATTTGTTCATATTTTAGATTGTTTGTGTTTATTTACAGGTGGATTTTGTACACCGACATATGTACTTGATAATGTTAACTGATTGACAAATCGCAAAAATGCCTTGTTCATTTTAGCACAAGAAATCATGGGGTCTAGCTTTTTTTTTTTTTGGCAAAAACCCTTGTCTGGTTTGAGGCCCTACTTCTGGCCTAATTATTTTCAATTATTTTAGTTTTGACAAAACCAACTTTTGCCAAAAGAATAGAAAACGAAGTTTAGGTTTTTTATTTATCTTCCTGGATATATTTATTCTAATATAGATAAGACCGACCCATAAAACGTTCTTCGACAATATGCTTAGAGATCAAATGAAAATATTAGGATTTATATTCATAGACAAATTAATGAAATATATATAATTTATAATTGAGGAGCAAATTTTCTTGACAATATTTTACTTGTTGTTGTTCAACAACCAATAATAGTGATTTCCACACGCTTTCTCAATAATATTTGTACATTAAATAAAATATCATATATCTTTACCAAAGAAAGGAAGAAATTAGTACTGGCTTTCTAATCAGTTTGTCTCTAGTTCGGTTGCTCTAGCCGCCAATTATTTGTCTTGGTCTCACTTGCCTTTACTATCTTTTATGGAAATCAAAGAAATGTGCTTACCCATTTCTTTTTTTTTTTTTTTTTTTTTGAAGTTGGCTATTTGATATTTTGCAAAGATTAAAGGGTCAAGCTTCATTTCTTTTTCTCTTGCAGGCTTTTCTAGCTGAAAAAAGTTCTGAAACAGAGAAAATTACCAATACAAATATATAGATAGTTCAACCAGTGGATCGTAGATTTAGGTACACCTCTCTCTCTCTCCATCGTTTATTTGTTTATTTATTTTCTGTATATAATTATTCATGATGAATGGCCTCATTCATAGTCTCAAGTAAATCATAGTCTTAGTTGCATCTTGACTTGTAATTCATGCCTAATTCTAGAGTAAATTAGGTGATATAACACTCTTAATATCACTATTATCTTCGATCATTTTTCACCTCTTTTTGGTCCGCACTATTTATCCTAGCTAAAAAGGCTAAAAATACCTTTAGATAACACATATTTATCGAACGGTAACTCAAAATACTTGAAAAACAATACCGTGAAAGGGGTATTTCTCAAATTCACCCCTAATTCTAAGAAAAGAAGTATTGCATCTTCACCTGTAACTTGTATGCCCAATAAGACTTGGGCTTGCAAACGTCACTGGACCTTAGGCTACGTGGGCGGGCATGTATCTGCACAAACTGATTTTACGAAATGCTTAGCAAAGAGTAGCTGGGAAGGTGATTACGGGTCATTGAATTTATATGCAAATATCACAGCTCATTTACTTTCATTTTTCTTTTTTTCATCTCATGTAAAATGGACTTGCACGTAACTAAAATCTATACTTATGGAGGATTTATGGGAACTTGACAATTTTAAACCAGGCAAAATATGGGACTCCAAAAACCAACCGCCAATAAACAAAAGGCCCAACCCATCACAAAACAAAGGAACGACGAGAACAGTGGCGATTGCTTCGTTGCATCAATAACGTCAAATCTTCGCGATCATCCCTCCAATACTAGACCTCTTTCCTCAGATTCAACTTATAATTCATGGCTGGTAATTTCTCCTCTCTTTCCTGGCTTATAGTTATTGCTCGTTTGCAAACATAGTTTTAACAAAAAAACTTTGCTCTAAACTAACTTTGTTATAGTATTTTTTTCTATAAAATTTAAATTATTATAGTATTTTAAGTTCAAATTCTTAATTTCAACTACGTCTTAAATGATTCTTAATACATATGTATATCTCTATTAGCATTTTATACCATACAATACTGTACATATTGCATTTATAATTAAAAAGTGCTAACAACGCTGTTTCGCATTCTCTTTTATAGTCTTTTCAATCACTATCTAATATGTAGAATTTACTAACATTGTAAATTATTATTTAAATATAAAATAAGATAGTAGAATTTACATATTAGACAATAAACAAAAAGGCATTTAAAAAATGAGAAAAAAGTTCCACTAGCACTCTTCTTTATAAATTATTTACATTTGCTATATATATAGACACTCAAACTTGGCTATCACAGACCGAAGAGGAACGTTCTAAAGTTTGTTGCCTAATTATGTTCTTTTTTTCTTCTTGTTTGGTGGGTGAATATTGAATTGGATAATATATAATAATTACAGACGGAGCACCCTTGTGCACTGAGGTCGTTTGATCGGATGATGAAATCAGCAAAGGAAAAGAGGATGGTCGTGTTTTTAGATTACGACGGGACCCTCTCACCCATTGTCGATGACCCTGATCGTGCTTTCATGTCTGATGAGGTATATATATATACATATATATATATATATATATAAAATCGTGCCATGTCATGAAGACAATTATAATTTATGTATGTATTTATATATATATATATATATATATGTTCGCTTTATAATGTATATCCTACATCCCACTTGACTATACCGGCCCACCCCACATGCCTTGGTTTCGCCAATACTATCAGACTTTAATAGCATTAGAAGTAGTAAAGTGTTGGTATGGATTATTGGCAGTGGCTCCTCCTACTATTGTGGGCCATATAAAATTTCTTTAGCACGCTTGTCGAAACATGCGGGTTGAATTCTGGTGGGACCTATCACTTTCGAGAAATCTAGGCTTTATTTTATTTTTTAATCTCATTTTTTTTATTGTGTTTTTAGAAATAAATAACATAAAAAAAAAAGTTGGAAAAAAATTGTCAAGTTGAGTGAGGAGATAATTAAGTGGGAATACCAAGTGAACATTAGTTTGGTAAAGTGGACCAGTCACAAATTCTTGGTATAGTCGTATAAGTAGGTAGCTATACATGTATGTACAGTTAACTAATTATTTCTCTCTGTTTTTTCTTTTAATGTTCTTCTTCCTGATTTTTATTCTATAATAATGGCAGATGCGTGCAGCAGTGCGTGAAGTTGCAAAATACTTTCCAACAGCAATTATCAGTGGAAGGAGCAGAGATAAGGTAATTATACGCATATATACAATATATGAAGCACAATGTATATAATATATATATATGTATATATATATAAATTTGTCGATGGATTTCAGGTGAAACAGTTTGTACAGTTGAGCAATGTGTATTACGCGGGAAGCCATGGAATGGACATTATGGCCCCAGCAAGGCCACTCAAGTCCAGTCCTAATGATGCCAAAATCCATGCTACTTCCGTGGACAAAAAGGTCAATATCCTTCCTAATTTCAAAATTATCCCATTTTTTCCCCTCTTTCTTGTTCTTTAGAAATTAGGATGTATGATATTTATCGTTGTAATTAGAAATTGAATTAACTTGAATTCGGTAATTACTATTGCCAGTTATCGCATTGTAAGAATTAATCTACGTGTGTTACAGGGCAGTCCCGATGTCCTTTTTCAACCTGCCCAAAGGTTCCTGCCTGTCATTCAAGAGGTTATTATTAGCTTAATTAACTATGTATATGATTTAAGCTTTTGCAATAAATTTTGAACATTTATTAATCCATAAGAACTTGACTAATTACATTAAAAGTTGAATTTATTGGGTCTTAAAAAAAAGACGTCATGTATGAATTCATTAAGAAACTGCTACGTTCAAAGTCCAATTTGATAAATTTCTTTTTATTTACAAAATTGTTATCTTCTTGGTTCAGATAATCGTAAAATTAGAGGAAAAAACCAGAAAAATTCAAGGTGCAAAGATAGAAGATAATATATTTTGCGTATCAGTACATTTCCGAAGGGTCCAGGAGGAGGTAATGATCACTTTTTTTTTTTTTTTCTCTAGACAAATTTTTTTTTCAAGAACGTTAATTTCAGTTATAATAGATAAAACTCCTAGCTATTTCATTTGAGAATTGCACGTCACACTGTGACTGATGGCAGGATTATAGCATATTGGAAGAGAAGGTGAAGTCTGTGCTTGAAAACTACCCAGAGTTTCACTTAACTGGGGGTAAAAAGGTACGAGCAGATCTCATTAACTTTAACTTTCGTGCAAATGCATTTTAGTATAAATTTTTAACTAAAGCAAGTTATTTTTGTGATAATTTTCATCTCAATGAATTTTGTATGTATAAATGCAGGTTATGGAAATACGGCCGTCTATAGAATGGAACAAAGGCCACGCTCTGGAATTTTTACTGGACACCCTCGGCTTCAGCAATTCCAATGAAGCCCTTCCATTTTACATTGGCGATGATCGAACTGACGAAGATGCATTCAAGGTATATGTATATTGTTATTATTACCTATATATTAAAAATTTGACGATTGTAACAAAGTATATAGTTGACTAAAAAATTTATAATAATTGATTGTGTTAAATTCTTATTACGTCATATCATCAATTATTATATTTTTATTGAAAATATAACAATTGAAAACTAAGTATATATATATTACGCTTAACAAAGTAAGTAATGGGCATTATATATAAATTAATAGGGGATTTTTAGCCTTTACCTTTAACTTTTCATGAATTGGCACGTTAATAGTCAGCAGAATTTTGAGTTTTGTTAAATAACCTCTGAATTTAGTAAAGTGCTGTAAAGTGCCACAAATCGGTGGCAAAATTTAGAATCTAGGCGGAAGCATCTTTCTGAATGTTGTGTGTGAGCTCGGAAAGTTTAGAGACTAGAATTTTGGATTTCGACAATGACTAAGTACATGATGTAACGTGCATGAGAATATTTTTAATCAAACTTTATCTGCCATCACCTTAAAAAAATGACGTTCCATATTAAATCTCAAACTTTGATTTTTCCCAGAATTTTTTTATACTTTATGCCAATCAAAATTTTATTAAAGTCAAGAGATAACTTAGCTTATATGCATATATATATATATACACATATATACATGATACAGACACACACAAACAGAACTTTTTAACGTTTAGATGAACCGTTAATATTGCAGACAATAAGGGGTAGAGGACAAGGTTTTCCAATTATCGTGTCTTCCACACCAAAGGAGACCAAAGCTTCATACTCATTGCATGATCCATCTGAAGTGTTGACTTTTTTGTTGCGTCTTGCAAGATGGAGAAAAGCCTCTTCCACAAGCAGATCACTTCCTCAATTTTGGGGTCTCGGTAGTTGAAAGTATATCTACATATATATATATATATATATATATATATGTTAATTAATCACGTTTTATGTTATATTAGTTGAAAATATAGTGTGTCATGAAGATACATCGAGTGAGTTTTGTGTGAAGTGATTTTAGTGTTTGCTTTTAAATTACTAGCTACTACTACTTGGCATGGTTTCAGCATTTTTTTGTACTGAAACGACCATGCGTTTTGGAACAGTGTCGTTGTTCTTTAACAGTATTGTAAAGCTATTTTGCTCACGGTTTTCTTAAAAGCAAAATATGTTCTAAATATATTTTAGATGCCATTTACATTGTTGACCTTTTGTTCTACATATTTAATTTCAAAGATCATGAATCATCATCTTCAATTAACAAAGGCCAGAAAGCATTAAGACTTTTTCCTTTTTTTTTTTTTTTGGCACGTGAAAAACATAGTACTGGCAGAAAATCCTTGCTCTCATATTGTGAAATTAACCACTATAGCTAGCTAAAAATAAGTATCAATCATGACATAATGTACGCTTTTGCACACCAAAGGAACAATGGAAGAATTCACGTGAAATCCATCAATTCATTCGCGAGGAAATCATGAGTCTCGTAATATATGGTTTCAGTGGATATATGTAGAGACGTGTGACATTTCACCAGCTCAAGATTCTATTATTGATATTGACTACATTTTGTACATCTTTTGAAAAAGCCAATAGGGGATTTAATAACGACATAAAGTTATATTCTGCCTTGAGTTGCCGGTAAGAGCAATGAGACTATAATCTCGTCACGGGCAGAGCTAAAAAAAGTAACGGGAGGAATGGATGTGTGACTGAATTAATAAGATGGAAGGCGAAATATAATTTCAAAAAAGAAATGTAATTTTAAAGGAACAGAATACAATTTCATAAAATTTTGTATACAAAATTTTATGAAAAAATTAGAAAGATGGCCGCCCATCCTTGTCTTTTTATAGCGCTACTCTTGTGTCTCATCCTCTTGAAAGGATGGGCCGTAGATATGAAACCTACACGTATGGGGCTATAACCTTTATGATTATGATTTTTTTTTTTTTTTGTTGTTGTTAATCATTGATCTCGTGTTATGCTTGTAACAAAATCAATAATTGTTGTGTTATATTCAATTATCACATATTAGTCAACAACATCATGCTTGTGAGATTGATTTTGATCGACTATGATTCTATTATTTGTTAAAAATCATTTCACTATTGTTATCATGATTATTTAGATACCAATCACGATTAATATTTTGATCTTGAAGGACTTGCGTTAGACCTATTTTCTACTAAAAAAATCGTTGCTAAATGTAACCTTCAGGAAAAAAAAAATGGTAAAACGAGAGTTAAAGAATATTCATAAATGTCATTAAGATTTACTTTTTATAAATGCCACAAATGTTTATTTGTAGCATAACTTGACATGTAATAGATAGTGTTGCGTAATGTTTTTTAAATATGACATGAATAAATACTTTTAAAAATGTGACATAACATGTAATTTTCTCAATGGAGTTCATGTCGAAGAGCAGAGGATTACATATGATTATGGTTGTTTAGCACGAAGGATCAAAGATGGAAATTGATTGAATGAGAAATTCAAAATCGTTTTAAAAAAAAAGCAGAAAACTCCTCAATTTCTATATATATATATATATATATATTAATTTTTATTGATATTAGACGGAACTTATCCGCTTAATTGAATTATAATATGGATTTATTTTAGTACCCTTGTGAGGAAACCAAAACAAATTAAGAATAAAATGGTAATTACCCAAATATGATCAAAATTGATTTTTGTTTTGTCTCCTTCCTTTTGTTATACTAAAACGAGTTATGTATTAGAAAGATCACTCCTTCTGTCCCCATTTCCTTCACTAAAGTTTATCTATCACTTCTTCCCTTTCTATATTTTCTCCCTCTTGCCAAACAAACCAACGTTCAACCAACTGAACTGTGGTACATTGTCTTTTGTTTGTATCTGTGCTTTTCTTTTTCTATTTTCTTTACATCTTTTTTTCTTTTTTCTTTTTCTTTTGTGTGTGTAATTGGAGGTGATGCAACCCCTTGTACGATTGTTTACGGCCACGGATTTCACTTTTGCTCAATCTTAAAAATAATGCACGTTTTTATTACTTATAAGATGTTTGACAGAGTAGTTAAAACTGTTTTTATTATAATATATGAGAGTTTTATACTGTAGCGATTTTTTTATTGTTATTATAGCATATAAAAGTTTTATACTATTTATAACTGAGAAAGTGGTTTAAACCACTTTTGCCAAACACGACTGTTTTAAAGCTTTTAGGAAAAATTTAATTTTGGGAATTTTTGTTGTATATTTATGTAATCATATATATTGTTTGTGTATATACAAGAAATGTTGAAAATAAATGTGTTTAACTGCGAGACCAAAATAAATGGGCGAAATCATTACCTTTAAACTTTTAAATCAACC
Organism: Artocarpus hirsutus; assembly: GCA_946598075.1. Lineage (NCBI taxonomy): Eukaryota > Viridiplantae > Streptophyta > Magnoliopsida > Rosales > Moraceae > Artocarpus > Artocarpus hirsutus. Next base: position 44,968 of record CAMOHE010052421.1, on the reverse strand, counting down.
TTATAGACATTAATTAATGTTAGAAACAAGATCATATTTGGTAGATCTTTAGGTGTTTAGGAGAAGAGTTGAGAAATAAGAGTTTGAAATTTTAGTATTGTTACATGTGAGAGCTTTATATTGTATTTTTCTTTTCCTTTACTCTGTAACATGTGAGAGATTTATATTATTCATATAGTTTCAAATCTTCTCTCAAATACTTTATAAAAGTTTTTCTTTCCCTGCTCTCTTTGGTGGGACTCTGATTAGGATTTTTTAATTAATATTTTGAAGATAACAGCATTTTCGAATTTTGAATTATTTTCACATACTCTTGTCCAGATTATAAGCACCTAAAAGTAATTAAAAGGAAAAAACAAGAAAAGGGGCCATGCCCTCTATGCTCCGGAAGGGAATATTTTTTAACTTCTAATGAATAAATGAAAAAAAAAAATAAAGAAAAGGTTCAATGTGATATGTTGATTATTTTAAATAAATGAAAAGCCAGGTTGGGTTACATCAACCTTTTTTTTTTCCCCTTTTGTTTATAATTTGCTAACTTTTGAATGAATAAATCGTTAATATCTTTTTTTAAGGCATAAAACTGTCAAGTGTAAAAAAAAGTTGATATTTATACGTATGTAGTTGTCAGAATCTTCAAGATCCAATAAACAAATTCTTATTAAAGTTTTTCATAAAATATTTCAGAACTTAAATGTGTTCTTCCCTTAGCTTACAAATAGTGGTGGATTATGCCTCTAATAAAAGGGAAAAAAAAAAAGGAGGATACTATATTCATAGGAAGCACCTCATATATTTGTGTGTATATACGCATCATCTATTTTAAAGATCTTCTCCCTGCTTTCTACGAATGCAAGAAACTAGAAAAACTTCTATTTTTTTTCCCCTTTTCATGATAGGCTTGTTAGAATTTTCTATGAGAAATCAGATCCTATTAATTATTAATATCAGAACTTGCTGCTTTCTCGAGCTCTTTTTAAAAAATGAATTTAATAGAAATCATTATTTGTAAAATAACTTCTTAAAAGTTTAATTCGTAACGTAAGTCCTTTGTAAAATTTTTACTTTGCAAAATGACTTCAGAACATTTTGTGAATTTTATTTTGTAAAATTAAAGTACTTTTTTTAGCAAATTTTTCTGGTTTCTTGTATTTTTTTTTTTAAAAAAATACGTTTAGTTGGGATGAAAAAAAAAAAAAAAGACATGCATGTTGAAACGAACACAAGGTAAAGTAGCCCCCCCTTTTTTTTTTAAGTCTTTTACCCCACTAATTGATCTAAAATACAAAAAAGATATACGCATTATATAGATGAGCAGTCCAGTTAGGCTCAACATATGGATTATAACTGGTTATCATTTGTTATTTTAGCCTCATTTTATCATTTCATATTATTATATTACATAATATTATATAAGGCTTTAGAAGAATAACCATGTTTTTTTGGGAGTTAAAAAGAGAATCATCAATAGATTGAAAGTCCAAAAGCTTGTACAACCAAATTATAAAGATGTTTGACAAAATCAGTTCTAACTAAAACTTTTAGTTGCAACAATGTAAAACTCTCATATGCTACAGTGTTTAAAAAAAATGAGCTACAATATAAAGCTTTTACATGTTATAGTTTTTAATTAAAAAGTTTCAGTTTTAACCGCACTTTTTAAACACCTTATATGATTTTCTTGGGATGATCATTTAAAAAAAATGAGTTGATAAATAGGTTACAAAGAATTTGATTCCCCCTAGACGGATGCGTATAGTATTTATGATTTTGATTCTCTTTCTCAATGTTAATTAGACCTAACAAACAACAAAAGACACATAGATAAATGCATTTACTTTCTAGCCAGGGCCAAAAAATAAACTGATATACATACATACATATTGCCAGGAGCACTTTTATATAATTCCATGAATTTGATATCCGCTGTTCACAAATCACTGAATCCCAATCTAATAAATATATTATCTACTACATTAAGACCTATTAATCTATGAATAGTAGAGTTTTAATCATTAAGACCTATTAATCTATGAATAGTAGAGTTTTAATCGTACAAAAAAACGAAAAAGATTTTTCTATTAGTGATTTTTCTATTGCCACTAATGTCAAATATATTAATACCAAAAAATTTTATTGATCCCTTTTGTCAAGAGTTCATTCAAATGACGCATACACTAATGTCTGGACTAGGTCGATGGCATCTATATATAAAATCTCCCAAAAAAAACTTAAAATTAAGAGAAAGCTTTACCTGAAATCCTCATCAATATATAGAACATTGCATTGTCGTTGACAAAAACAATTAATTATGCACTTTGCACCAATTGTAACGGAAATGAAGATTTGCATTTTGAAGAGAATATACAAAGTGCTTTATAATCTTCTTAATTTATTTCTTCAGTGGAGATGGCTGCGTTGGTGTGTACGTGACTACTGGACAAACCTATAAAATTCTCATATATATATATATATATATATATACGTTTATCACATCAGAAATTCCCTCTTAATAGTTTATTCCAAATTGAACAATGATATTTATGCACCATATCAACTAAGAAATATGCTTTGGACCGCCATTAGCATTTTAATTCCTTCTCTTTTACTTTGCGAGATACCCAGGCACACAGAACCCTAGGCTTTTAGATGATTAATGCACAAATAATAAATAAACCCCGCTCTAATGTATGTTTAATTTACCATTAGCCATGCATTGATATTTATGTGTGCGTGTCCTGCGTCCGTACGGTTCTTGTTGCCTTGATGTTGTGACAACAAATCCTTCCGAAAGTTACAACTATTAGAAAAGACACAATTTAATTTTATCACTTATTGTTAGGACAAAATACACTTTTCAAGCTCTACTTGTTTAGGCATTTTCTTAAATATACATACGGATGGGTGATGGGGGGTTTGGGTAGAGGTGGCAATTCGTGCCGACGTGTCATATTCGTACCAACACGTTTACAACACAACATAATTAAACTCAACACAAATACAACACAATTAATAAATGTGTTTAAAACACAAACACAACACACCTAAAACACAAATAACACCTAAAACACAAATAACACGACACAATTATTACATAATTAAAAAAATTAATATTTAATTTTTTTCTATAAATTATTTTTATACAATTAACAAAACTAATATTTAATTTTATTTTATAATTTTTTAAAACCTAAATAATCTAAACAGCTTCAAATAATATATATTAACATAATTAATCTAACATCAAAAAGATAAAAAACAACATCTTAATCTTTTTTTTAATTTTTAAATTGTTAAATACTTCAACTGTGTATCCATTTTCCTCTCTCATCAAAAAAGTGTGGGCAAATTGCTTGCAATTTGTTTACAATGCGACTTCATGAGCGTCCGATACACAGACGGGAGGGGCTTGAGGTATTTATCATAGAAGGATTGAGAGAGAGTTTCATTTACTTTCCATGTGGGACTCGTAGTTTCCAAAGCAAAAAAGTAATATAAATATAATAGAAGCTACAATTTATTAAGGAAGCTGGCAGCATTGGTGAGGCGTGCAAAAAAACTTCTAAGGTTGCAAGTTCGAACTTTGATGGATGCAAAGTTCATAAGTTTTTTTTTATTTTTTTTATTTTAAGATACTATAAACGTACGGGCCGTGTCGTGTCGTGTTGACACATTTATTGCACGTTTAATTAAGCGTGTTAAACGTGCTAGTACGAATCCAACCCGTTTATTTTCGTGTTGTTCGTGCCAACCCATTTATGGCACAATTAATAAACGTACGGTCCAAACCTATTTATCTCGTGTCGTTTTCGTATCGTGTCATCGTGCCGTGCCCGAAATTGCCGGCCCTAGGTTTGGGTTCTCTTTTTCGAGGTACAAAACTGCATAGTCCCGCCCTTGTATTCGAGTGATGGTCCGAAATCTCCTTTCAGAATGCACTCATGAGGACTTGAACACAAGACTTCTAGCTTTGGTACCAACTAACGTAGGAGTTTATATGAAGCACTTTGACGAATATTAATAACTCAAGGAATCCTCTCTTTTTTTTTCCAAAAAAAAAAAAACTCCAAGTTTGGAAACTAGTGCTCAATACTTGTACGGTCTCCGAAACTGAAAAAAGTTTTGGTTCCGTTAGTAAGGAATTTAACGAAAGGCCTAAACCATGCGATCTTAAGCTTATCCTAGGTAATTAATAGGATTAGATTATGTTTCCATCTCTTTTGAGAAGATTGATCGCCTATGTTTTACTGAGCTGTTTGGCAAGTTGGTCAGAGCTAAAGTTTTAAATCTAAAAACTGTAACATGTAAGAGCTTTACACCGTAATTAGTTAGACTCAATTAGTTCTATAATATTCTAAACACATGTATATATACTTGTTGGTCACTACTTGATCTTTAATCAATTGAAAATAATATTATGTGTTAGAGTTAAACCATCAATTGACCATTTTTTTTTGGATGTATTGTCTGATGAAATCATGCATAAGAAATACAAAAACTTAAATGTTCTTCCTTTTTTTGTATTTTTGAAGATTTACAATATGTGTCCTTGTATCATAAACTGATTTTGGTAGCTAATTTTTTCAAGTTACCTCTTTATTTTAGTGAAAGATATTGTGATTCAATGTAGATTGTAGTGTCCATTCTTCATAACACATATTTATAAATATATATGTTTACATGAATATTAAACTTTATGTTCTAAACCAAGGGAGGTTAAATTTGATTTTTTTTACATGTTGAAAAATGACTGCTAGTCCAATATGACCATGTATACATCTACAAATCTCGCAGATAAGACTCGTGACTTAACTATCAAATGCTCTTTCAAGGGAAAAAGAATAGTTAAATATCTATCTATACATATATAGAAGTGTGAATTGCAATTTATACTTTCAAAGTTTTTTTTTTTCATTTTAATCTTATGTATGTAAACATATACATATTTTTTTCTTAAATGTTATAATATTAAATGTGCTTACTCAAATGCTTTTTTTTTATTTGACGTTGTCTTTCCAAATGTATCTCTATTTAAATAAATTTTCTTAGTCTTTAAAATATTATTATGTTAAAAGTTATTTTTAAAAAATATTTTGGCCTCTAAGCATTCCACTAAAATATCTGTTTAAATTTATTCCTGATTATATATTTTATTGCAATTGGTCGTATCAACTATTAATTTTCATAAATATGTATATTTTTAATTTCCCTAGTTGAAATAATTATTTTCATATATGATCCTTTTTAAATATTTTTCCCTTGTAGTACTTTAAAATATTATATAACAAAAGTTATACTTATAAGTAAAGGTGGAGTCACAAGATATTTTGAGTACGGCTACCTTAAAAAATGGAGATAATTTTTCATTGAATAGAAACACAATTATATTTGAATGGGGAACCGTTTTAATTTATCTCATAAAGGGGCTACAACTGAAATTGATGAACGAGATTTTTAAATAATTAAAGGTAAAAACTAAAATTTTTAAATAGGTGGGGGAGGGGCTGGTTTATAGTCTTATAAATCTATAATTAACGCAAAATATGCATTATAATTTGTATGTACTAAAATTATATATTGATGCACTAAAATTATAAGTAAGTGAAAAAGACCAATAGCTACAACTAGAGTTAAGACAGCGTTAATATTGGCTATTTGCAGCGGAATTAAAACTTGATTGGCTGGAAATTAAGGGTCTCAAATACTGCTTTAAGCCTTTTAACTAATATTAAATATAGCACTTTCTTTTTCGATTGATTATTTGCAGAGGAATTAAAACTTGATTGGTTGAAAATTGATCTGAAAAAGTCTCTTAATTAAAGTCATTGAATTTCTTTTCTCCTTGTTAGACATTGGATGAAATCTGTCCAATTAGAGTTTGATAATTTATACTACTATTGTAGTGTTTGTTGGGGGTTGGAAAAATGGGAGCAAGACATTATCATTTTCAATTTCCATATTGGATGTAACCTCTTGAGGGTAATTGGCATAATTGATTTTCAGATTTTGTGCAAAATTTTTTAAACTAGTAATGCTTGGAAAATTAGATAGTCAACCAAAGTCTTTTTAAAAAAAAAAAAACCAACAGCAACATGGAAAGGGGAGAGTGATTAAACCTAGCCATCTATGATGAAGATCATGGAGATTATAACATTTAATTAAGTTCATTTTTAAGTAAAAATTAAAAAGAAAAGAATGAAAATGATCAATTTTGACCAAATACTAAACATAGCTAGCTTGTTAATACTTTCTTTTTATTTTTTTAATTTCTTAATCGGTTTAAAATATCAGAGACCAGTAAAAAATTAAATAAATTAACGTTTTATTATGCTTCTACTTTTTTTTTGGCTATTATTTACCGGCAATTTGCATTTCAACGATTGTTTCCTTTTTTCCTATATAATTCCACAAAATGTCCTACATTTTGTGGTCCCGGCTTTTATCTTTGCTTCTTTTTTTTTTTTTTGCTTGATGGTTTCATTGAAGGTTTTTCTCATAATTTCTCAAAAACTTTAACATTAGAATCTAGTCAAATTATACTTTTTTTAAGGATAGTCAAATTTTACTTTTTGCCCTTTTTTGCTTTTTGTAAATGTTAATTTTTCCTCACCATAATGAGAAAGCTTTCTAATTAGTTCTTTCAAAGTGGAAAAAATCAACATAAAGAATAAAGTGTTTTTTTTTTAATATGTTTGATTCATTTTATTTTTGGGGTTCAATGACACCTTTGTCCTTACAAGAGTATATATTATTATATCCCGAAATGTTTGATGGTCATCTTAGAAAGCAAGTAAGTTCTAACCCAATAAATGACGGGAAAAATACAAATAATTTTTTTTTTAAAATAAAAGTGATTCAACTTGAACGAATATTACATTCATAGATTGTAGAAATAGAAGATCAATTTAACAAATAATTCATTACAATAAACCAAAAAAAAAAAAGTGTTGTCTCCACCAAAGAACAAGGAACATTTTTCGTGATCTTTTCTAATCCATGTAACTTTACAAACCAAACAATATCGAATTTCAAATAAATAAATCCATGGCTCTAATTCTAAACACCTTTCTAGGCTCTTCTAATCAATACAAAACATGCTAATATCACTCTTCGTCCGTCTAAAATCTTTCATATCTTATGTTTCAAAAGTATCAGATCTAAAAAGAAACCATAAAACACACAAATAATAAAATATAAATAGTTACCACAACCAAATTCAAAACTCGGTAGAAAAAGATTCAAATCTTAATGGTCCAAAGTCATCACCATTATTATAGAATGAGATTTAAGCGGACATATATATATATATATATATACATATATATATTTATAACGAAAATTTGAAGACCGGAAAATAGTAGAAAACAAACAAATTCTATTTACATTTTGACAGTTACCATTCACTATTTATTTATGGTATGTGTTTGAAATCGTGCAAATTAATATTAACTCTAGACTCACCATGCAGGAAGATGAGCATGCTTTTTGTCTGGTCAAATTTTGTCCTCAATTTATGATTTCTAACTGGTTGTTAAACTTATGTGTACTTTATGCTGCTAAACTTTCGATGAGTTTTATCCCTTTATGCGTAAGCTATGCTTAAATCATTGCGTTATTTCTTTTATAAGAGATCATCAGATTATTATACAATAATAAATATTGCAATACCCAGCTTAAGAATAATATTTTCTTTTTTCATCCTTCTCTTTTTGGCTTAAGGAAGCTTAATTATGGTTTTTTATTGTTCTATTATGACTTCTTGTGTTAAGAAATCTCAACCCGGTAATGAATGTCTCCGGAGATTACATTATATTAAAATTTATAAGACCAAAAAAAAAATTTCTACATTTATGTTCAGTTTAGAGAAATTCATTGTATATATATGTATTTATTTTCTCATAACAATTGAATGAAAGAAAAAGAAACTATTAAGCAAAAGCTAGACAACATATATTAGATCATTATTTTCGTCTAAACCCATTAGATTAATATTGAACACGGTGATATGATGTTAGACGTGACGTTAGATTAAGATCAGGATTAAATATTAATCTAATAATTAATGTGGCTAGACAAATTTTTTCTTTGTTAATTTTTAGTGTTTTTTACAAGGGAATATATTCTAGTGTGGTGCATGCCTTCTGGATGTTAGATGACCTAGTCAAAAATCACATTAGTTATTTTCATTTTTTGAAAAAAAAAAAAATACAAACTAACATAACTTGATTCACATCTAGAAGTTTAATAGGATGTTCAGTTTCAACACATTAATTTTAATTGTGGACAATGTAAAGCTTTTATCAGTTAAGGTAAAAGCAAAAAATTACTACAATATAAACTTTAAAGCTCTTACGTAGTTAAAACTTCAGTTACAATTGAAGTGCTAAACAATCTATAAAATAGTCCTTTCAGTAAAGTATATAATAGAAAGCCCTCACATGCTAAAACTTTTAAATTTAAAAGTTCACTTACAACTGAGGTGCTAAACGGCCTATAAAATAGAGTCCTTCCGGTTAGATAATCTATCCTATTATAAAAATATCTCACTCGTGTTTTTTTTTTTTTTGCTAAATAGACAAAATATATATGTAGTGTGTCTAAAATTAGTCGTTTGAGAAGTTGGTATGTTATTGCTGCAATTTCACTTTCAAATAGAAAGAGCAATTCAATTTAGCAAATAATACTGAAAAAAAGTTAAAGAAAATAGCACTAATTTTAAGTTATTATCTTAATTGTATTTGTTTTCATTATATATACCTATAATATCTACGATTACCGTCCAAAACTAATGAAAGCGGCGGCTGGGAAAATTGACCCATTCGAGCTATTGAATGACATTAGCTTTTCACTAATTTTTTGGGACCAAACTTGTCACTAAATTCTTGGCATCGAATGTAGTAAATGTAGCAAGAACCTTTATATAAAAAATAACAATAAATTAAAAGATTTTTAAACCCATGTGAAATTCGCGAGAATGTTACGTTTTATCTAACAACTTAAAACCAAAGATTCTAATTTAAAAAAGATTAAAAATCTAGATATAGATCATCATTATTTATTTTTTTAATACTTTGCAAATGTGTCGAAGACAATGAAATTCACACATATATTTTATTTATATTATAGTTTGACGTTATCTACATTGTTCGATTGCCCATGCGATCTTAAATGTTTAGGCACGCCTAGCTAAGGGCCTAAATATGTAACCGAAACCTAGTATTTTAATGTTGCTTGTACAAACCTTATATTATTTAATTTAAAGTAAAAAAGACTAGAAGATGTTTAAACCTTTGAGAACTAATCAATAAAATAAAAGTTTTGTCACTAAGCAAGGCCCAAGTAACAACCAAAATGACTTGGGCAGCAAAAATTTATTTATTTATTTTTGGGCTGAGAGATCAGGCAGCAACTCATCTATGTTTTAGTTGCAAGATGTGTCTAGCCGAGTATAAAATTAATAATGTATGCATTGATTTTTGCAATTGCCCGTAACTTTAGCTTCTTTTTTTTTAATAAAGAAAAAAAAAGAGCCCAATGAAAATGACCATCTTGTATTGTGTTTAATGATTCCTTGTGCACTATTTTGATCTGATTGAATGTGATGTTTCAAGTTGACACATGGAAGTTGTTACTAATATTGCAAAAAATATCAAGAGAAAAACCCATCAAAAAAGTACAATGCAGCATGACATTTGTGTCTCTTATTTTTACTTATACTTTAATTTTTTTAAAATTATATCTCGAACTTTTTTTTTTTATAGTTTCAGCCCCTAATCATAAAATTAATGATGAATATATGTAATTAACAAAAAGAATCATTTGTTCATTGATAACTTGTAATGTTATACAAACAAATACAAATAACTCTCTAAGTGTAAATTATTATTCTACTACTATTAAAAAGCCCTTAAAAGCAACAACATTTTGTATTTTATATAACTAATTTTGTAGCGTTTTTAATTTAGGTGATATAAACTAATTATTTTTTATAAAATTTTAGAGATCCTTAGTCACTTTTACATTTAAGCCCATTTGATCACGTCATCCTTGCTTAACGATGACACAAGAAAATCATTTAATTATTTTATTCATGATATAATCTTTTCAAGTACCATATGAAAATTAACCTTAAAGTTCCTCTAATTAAAACCTTTAAAATCATTAGGAGAGCGTGGAAAAAAGTTTCAATCGTCAAATAAGAAATAGACTAGAAAACCAGTAATTAAAAAAAATATATATATTCCCACCGATTAGAGAAACAAATTCGCAGAAACAGACAAAAACTGGCATTTGAGTAATTAATCCAACAACAAAGGGCTTTTTTCTCAGCAATAAAACTTTTAGTGAACAAAAATATATCTTTTTTAATGGTAAATTTTATTTATTTATTTATTTAATAAAGACTTTAATTTTAGGCGATGAAGGTGATAGAGGGGCTTGAGGTTGGTTCATTTATGGCGGTGAGTCTTCTGCTCTCAGCTCTCTGCTGCCCCTAACTCTCCCTCCCTCTCTCTTTTTTATCTCTCTATAATTTATCCCTTTCTTCTGCGAGTGTCTGGCTATCGCCGTCCGGTGATCGGAGCTCCGTTTTCCGGCGTTGAGTCGGCCTTATTTTAGAACAAGGCGACTGAGCTCGATTTTGATTTGTCGGTCCTCTCTCCTTGATTTCGCAATCGCTGTGAGAGGAAAGCTGAAACCTGGAAGCTTGAAGCTAGATTAGGGACGCGTTTGGATTGGATTGGATTGAATTCGTGTTTTTCGTTTCATTCGTCAAAATTTTGTGCAAGATGAATGTGAATGGGAATGGAGTGGTGGTCGGCAATGGAGGAATTGAGGGCTTGGAGGGCGAATTCATTCGGAGGCACCATATCCGTGAAACCGGAGCCAATCAGTGCAGCTCCGTCCTCTCCAGACACATCAAAGCCCCCGTTCATCTCGTACCTCTCTCTGTCTCTTTCTAATTCTTTCTCTCTCTTCTCATGTCTGCGCATGTGTCTTTGAAGCCCTGGGGTCTTTGAATTGCGTTCAGTTTCCTTTTTGATCTATTTTACCAAAAAAATACTTGATGTTGTTCTTTTGGTTTTGATGACTTACTGATTTCTGTCTGATTTCGTATTATTGGGTTTCTTATCGTAGAATCTTTTATTATTTATAGTGATCCAAATTTAGTTTGGTCTGAGCTGAAAAGTTTATAGTGTGATAAATTATGGTGTGATAAATTATGGTGAAAATAAAAGTGAGATTTTTTATGAGATCTGTAGTCATTTTTTATGACAAATTTAGTTTGGGCCGTTTAGTTTATATTTTTGGCCCATAGAGTTTTGTCTATATATATTTATATGATGTATTGCGTTAGAGTTTTATGATTAACGATTTTTTGAATATTTTTAGTGTCTCTATTGTAATTTTTACGAGTTTAATGATTTTTTTTTCTTCTATTTGTAATTTTTTTTTGTTTTAGATTTTTACGTAAATTTTTTTGTATGTTTTTGTTCTTTGTTTCTGTCGCATTAATTTTACAACAGACGGATTATTTGATCTCGATCTAAGGATTTTCGTTTTATGTTTTCTGTCTATATGTTTGCTTAGAGGAAGGAGTTTTTAATAGAGAAAAACAAGAACAAGAAAGGAAAAAACAATGTTAAAAATTTTTCTCTCTGGGCATTTTCTAGTTTCTTGGTTTTAACTTTGTTATATTTAAATCTGATATGGAGACGATAAATGCTTTGATCTTGTCTTGCACTTACTGCCTTCTATTTGTTGAGAATTTTCTAAGTTCTACCAAAAAAAAGATAGTTGTTTTCTAAAAGAATCATTTGTTTCTGCCATGCGAGTATTTTTGGAACCCGTGGCTGAGCGAATTCTACATTTCCTGTTCTATGTCGTCCCAGTTGGAGCATCAAGGTTTGAACTTTGCCTATGCCCACTGGACAAAGAGTATGTACTAAAAGAGTAAACTTGATCACCTTTTTTTTTTTTTTTTTTCTAAATGAGAAATGGGCTTTTCTATGCTATGTCAGCGGAAATTTAATGTGTAAATTGTGTGTTATATGCTTTGCATGTTTGTTTATGTAACAGAAACTAACAGTTTTTTCTTTTCTCTCTCTTTTATTAGGTTTGGTCATTAGTGAGGCGATTTGATCAACCGCAAAGGTATAAGCCGTTCATCAGCAGGTGTGTTGTGCAGGGGAATCTTGAGATTGGGAGTCTCAGAGAAGTTGATGTCAAGTCTGGTCTTCCAGCCACTACAAGTACTGAAAGATTGGAATATCTTGACGATAACGAGCATATCTTAAGCATGAGGATAATTGGCGGGGATCACAGACTTAGGGTATTGTACTCCTGCTTGTGTTTGCACTCATCCTTTTCTTTCTTATTTCATTTCATATATATAAGTATACCGTTTTGTTTTTTTGCCCTAATAGTAGAATTTCTTTTTCAAAATTAGGTGAACAACGCATTTTCAGACATCTTCTTATCTTTTCTTAGGAAAACAAGATGAGTATGTATGCATGCACCTTTAAGTCTTGCAGTTTATTTGGGAAATTAGTGTAATTGTATAAGAATTTTCTAATCCGAAGCTATATTTGGAATGTTGATATTACAAAGGAGTCCCTACGTTAATTGTTTGAACATAGGTCCTAAGTTGTTTTGACAGATCAGCATATGCTGGATAATGGGATTGGAGCGTGTGGAAACTTCTGCGTCTTTTATCATTAACATTATAACTGATATTTGATATTTCACTCGCACATCTTTCCAATTAGGGATTAATTTTCTTTCCTTTTTAGTGAATTCTCTGTTCATACAATTTATTATTCTAGATTCTTTAAAATGATTAAACTGTGAACAACGTGTGAGAATAAAACTTATTCTCGTATTGTTATAGGTTATAAATACTTTTTATGAAGTAAGAAAATCTCTCTCTCTCTCTCTCTCTAAGGTAAATTGAGAAAATATCTAACCACCAGTATAAAAGAGAATTTCTAAAATAGTATTTGCTTGCCATGTGAACTGAACGAAAACAAGAAAGTTTGTTTTTAAACTAATAAATAATTGGGTATTACTCCATAGGAAAGCCATGGAGTGGTAGTCGTATTTGAGCTAGCTTTCTGGCTGCTGTTTTTTCTGCTAGTAACTAGGCTTTTAGTTTTGTGAATTGCAAATAGTCCAAGCCAGATTGACCCCTCAAGTTTCTTTTGTTTTCTTCTTCCAGAACTATTCCTCAATTATTTCCCTACATCCAGAGATCATCGATGGGCGACCAGGGACTTTGGTGATCGAGTCATTTGTGGTGGATGTGCCTGAAGGGAACACGAAGGATGAGACCTGCTACTTTGTTGAAGCCTTGATCAAGTGCAATCTGAAATCGCTTGCTGATGTCTCAGAGCGGCGGGCAATCCAGGACAGGACTGAGCCTATCGATCGCATGTGAAAAACAGGAATTGAGGACCATACCTTTGGAGGTTGAGGCTGCCATGGATGAAGCTTCCGAGGCTTTCGATTCTCGGATGCTTTGGAGACGGACATGCAGTAGTATATATCTCTCATCTCATACACGCTTGTGGCCTCTTTTTCTTTTTTGTTTGCCATGTTCTGTGTCTTCCTTTTGCAGTTATATCATTCGATTTTCCATTACCTCAAAACCACAATTTTTATATAGGTTTCAATATCCTTTCTTGCTTTACGAACTATCAAGTTATAAAAATTAAAAAAAAAAGGGGGGGGGGGGGCAGACTAGACTCTCTCTCCTCTTGTGATCTTTAGGGTTTTTCTGTGGTGGTATGCTGTTATGTAGTGTATATATATTTGTGCTGGAGAGAGATTCTGTATATTTCACTTTCATATTTTAGCGTCCATTTGCAGTTAACTAAAGGTCTTGGCAAAATAGATAGTCAATGACTCGGTTCAAGTTAGATGTTTGTATTTCCCACCTTGTTTGTAGTAAATTTTGTCTTCCCTCATCGTTATATCTTCTTATCCTATATATATGTATGTATGTCTATCGTGAAAAAGATGATTAGGGAAAAGAAAGTTTGAATCTTGAAATGGTCAAGCATCAAAAACTAGTACCAATGATTAACAATCATTTTTCAAAGTATGTGCCACATGGAAGTTAGGAGTCCACAAATTGCAGTGTAGTGATTTAACCGTGTTTTCATCACTCTTGGGATACTTTCGCTTTCCCTTCTTATATTGGCTGTGAGTTGCGGGAAGTAGTTGTCGTCCCTGGCTACGTGGATATAACCCTATTCATGTTTGTCATAAATCATTATTGTGTGGGTTTTTCGATAAATACAATTTTGTTGCTTTCAAACCAATCTCACAATGATTAACTACGCAATTTTGATTGCCATCTATATGCTTCTTTTGTCCTTGGGTGCGTTTATTCGTGATTTGTATCCTATCCTGCTTTTCGTCTTGGAGAAGGCTTCAAAATAATGCCACTGATGGTGCTTATTATTATTATCATGGTTTAAAAAGGCGTTTGAAGCATATGCCTTGAGGCGCGCCTCAGTTTGAGGTGCTCGATCAGCGCTTTAAGGCTTAAGCGTTAAATGGTTTGAACGAGACTTACGCCTTTTTTCATTGAGACGTGTGCTTTGAGGCAAAAACACCTTAAGGCCTATGAGGCGTGAGCCTCAGATTGAAGGCTATTTTAAATGCCAATTTTTAAGCTAATCTTTTTTTTTTTTCTTTTTAAAGAAAGTTAACCCAATACCAAAATTGGGCTTTAATCTGATAAAAATATGCAAATAGATTTTTAAACCCTACGTCTACCATCTTCTTCAACACTTCTTCATCATCTGCCTCCTTCTTCATCATCAACCCTATCTTCTACCGTAGGCTGGTTTTTTTTTTTTTTCCCCACTTATAGCTGCTGTAGTAATGAAATTTTATAGAAGTAGGTGTTATACAAAATTTATAATGTTATATAAAATGAAACTTATATAAAGAGAGCAGTGTGATTTTTTATTCATTTAGATCTATAGTTATTTCACTTTCTTAAAAAGAAAAGTTATCTTGTGTGCTATAAAAGCCGTACAAGTAAAACTATATAAGAAGAACAGTAGCATATATATTATATTGTATGTGTTTTCTGTACTTTTTTATTGTGTCTTATGGTTTTGTGACGAACCAAGTATGTGTTTTATGGTATGTTAATGAATTTTATTCAACTTTTTGAATTTTTTATTTTACATTCGAAGCTTACGCCTTAATCTGCCTTGAGGCTTACATCTCACCTCAATTAGACAAAACGTCTCGGTTTTTGTTTACGCCTTTTAAAACCTTGATTATTATTATTATTATTATTTATACATTGCTAGTTGTTATTAGGATTTAAACCTAGTCTTTCCTTTAACCCATTCCAAGCTTCCCGTATATGGTGCCCGTTGAGAGCCACGTAGAAACAAATGGGACCCCTAATCATATCGAAGTTTTCTTCTAGGCCTTAACGTTAAGAAACCGTGTTTGTGCTTTCAACTAATAAGACTTATCATACTGCCCAAGTCAAGCGTGGATATTTTAGCCGTGATGAAAACCAACACTAGTTCCAAGGGCATCTTTTCTTTTGTCAAATGTCCCATAATGTTTTTAACCAAAAGTACCATCAAGAGGCAAAATGGAGATAAAAACTTTACGTTAAAATCACTTATAGACATGAAATTTCCAAACAGGATATTTAAAAAAGAAAAAAAAGCAATGATACCTCAAGGCGTCGTTAGGGTCAACAGAAATACACAAGTCAAGATTCATGGGACAATACAAGGTCTCACAGCCCACTGCTTACAGAATCTCATCACCAAATTTCACGAATAAAAATGGAAAACGAAATTAGGATTCTGAGACTTCCACAAGTGGGTAGTTATCCCTCTCTGAAAATGCAAATTCCTTGTGATACCGTTGTAGGCTTGCCTCATTGAGCAGAAAGATTGAAACATAGGGGAATGCACTATTGCATCCCGTCGGGACGATATGGAGCCATTGTTGCCTGTGGTGGGCCACTCTGGCTTGGCAGGTGCATCATTCCGGGGTGGGGAGGCATGGTCCCAGGTGGCATGTACGGATGACTGGGCATAGGCATGTGCATGGCCATGGACTGAGGCACTGCTGGAGCACCAGTAGCCCATCCCGCTGAATTCTGTGGCACTCCAACCTGCTGCTCAGTAGGAGCAAACTGAGCCCCAGAATACTGAGGATTTGAAGTCATCATTGGAACTGGCTGTTGGCCCAGAAGGGAAGGCTGGGCATTGACCATCGGCACGTTCGACAGCGTATAATCTCTGCTCCGATCATTATTGACCTGTAAACAGCACATCAAGCTCAGATCACAAAGTCCCATTTCAAATTATTATAAGGTCAAGCGAAAAAACAAAAATAAAAGGAGCCTATAAATTTGTGAAGATTTTTGAAAAACAATTTCATTTACCTTAATACTGAGATCAGTGTGGCGTGAATATGAGAGATGTAGTTTGCAAAAGCCTCCATCGTAAATGCAATGTCCCTCCAAGGCTTCTTTAGCAATAACTGCAGTATGAACATCTGCATTCCAAAAATGTAAAATCAATCACTCAACAACAAACTCATTGGAGATGCATTTGAAAGACAAATCAGAACAAATCAGACCAACATTTGTATCAATGAATCGAATTCACAATTTTATGGGGCTAAACGTGTTCCAATCCTTGAACTGATGATTTCATACAATACCACATGCTTTTGCCAATATACAGTTCCCAAGATTAGCAATGAAGTCATAACCTTGGTGACCCGGGACTTGAAAGATTATCTTAAGATGATAATTATATCATATGATAAAAGAAGACGTTGTAGGAAATTACCTGGATATTGAATTAAAGCCTGAACTCCCCCGTTCTTATCAAACATTGCAATCTTTTGAACAGGCCCAAAAGAAGAAAATACCTAAGCAAAGGGAAAAAAAAACAAGTCGGCATCAAGTTGTTCTAACAAAAGCATGCTCTATTAAGAAAGGTATTTCAATTGCTCGGAGTAAAGAGGCATACCATGTGTAAAACATCCAAGGTGACAGCATACTGCATGTTTTCAATGGATGCAAGCAGCACATTACTCTCAGGTTCTAGCTTCTTCCCATCCAAACCCACAGTAAACTGCAATCATTGAATTGGTGAGTACCATTTATCGACTAGACACAACAGCAAATTCCAATATAAAGTCATATGTATATATAAAAAATCTCAACTCTCAAGACTACATGAGCCACTCTTTAAGGAAAAAAAAAATTTGAAAGTTCTAATAGCTTGGTCCTAATTTAGACACAAGCTTTGTCAATCTATTTGACGTGTGGAACGAGACATGGAATGTAGCCATGATGCTATTGCCCTTTGAAGCCATCAAAAGGAAACAAAACAGTACATCATCTAGTTGGTCAACGAGGTACGTAACCCTAGTATTTATGACGAATGTACTTAAAACACCAATGAAATGAATAATGCAATCATAATTAGATTCACTGCCTACCTGACCACTCCCATCTATAGCTGATGGAGCAACAGGAAGATAAGGGTTAGTGTAGTCCCTGCATCACAAATTTTGTGATTCAAATATTGTTATACTTATTACTGAACGAATAGGGGCATAAAGATAAGCAATTCGGAAGAATCACATAACAAGATACTAGCAACATAAAAACAAGGTACATATATACAAAAAAATGCAGGAGGGCAGGTCTCAGAATTTGTTATGTCAACACTTAGATATCAAATGAACGTCCTGAGTACCTGCTCCTGTGAGACTGAAATTTCACGCTCAGATCCGTATGTCCAGAATATGTGATCCTCAGGGTACACGATCCAACATGCTCAGGGAGCAGATACCTAACAACCAAAGCAACACAACTAAGTAAATGGCGATGTAAGGCAGGCACAATACTAATGAAGACTGCTGAGCCAAAAAAGACTCGTGTCGTTTTTCTGTGCCAAAAAAGACTGGTGTCATTTTCCTATAACAAGACTGGACCAGTTGGCATAACATGAAAAGCGACCATTTTTGCTTACTATTCATTAAAAATTACATATTAGAATAATTAAGAATGCATAAGAGTTCTAACAGACTAGCATGCTCTAATATTATTTAATGCCAAAGGGCTGAGCAGACAAAACAGATGCTCGCCATTCTATCGTCTATATGGTCCATTAGCAGTTGGACTTGGACATAATACCATGTCAAACAAGTAATACAACTGTCACCTAGGGATGCTTCTTCCGTCAAGGGCATTTTTTGCTGACGTGGCAGTTTCTGCATCTGAAAATTGCACTAGTGCCTGAACAAAAGTTATGAAATTAGCTTGCATAAATTATGTAGCTGTAAGGAGACAAAAAGAGATATTATTAACCAATAATGACCTGGAATCCAGCAGTCTTCTCAAAGGTGGTAATCTTATGCACAAATCCAAAAGCGGAAAACACCTGCATCACTTCCAAGTTTCAGTATTAAATGAAGTAAACCATCCCCATATACCGTGAAAACTTATAACGGCAACAGATGCTATTATCCTGACATTACAAGTTTACTAAATGAAAAAAAAAAAAAAAACAAGGACCAAGAATTTATGGGAAAAAGAACAATTAAATGAGGTAGAATTCTTCAATTTATCCACAAGAGATAACAAGCAATAAAATGCCAAGAAGTAACATAACAAGCATATAAGTTTGACTCATCATCTAAAGGAGTAAGTGTGGAATCATCTAGCATCTACTAAAAAGTAATTCAGCACTGCTACAGTTAAATTCACAGGCCTTCACTATGAAAGCCAATGACGTACACATTTCCAGTGCAATCTATTATAAGAAACTCTATTTGGGACAATTTCAAAAAACAACCGTCCCAGACTTGACAATGCCCACAAAAACAAATAGCCCCCGTATAGCATGCAAGAAGTGAAGGGGAGAGTGATGCACAAGAGAAAAGAAATCAACACGCCCTATAGATTAGAACTGACGGAGTTAGGATGTTGAAGAGGAAGAGTAGGGAAGAAAGAGGCAGTCTTAAGGGAGGGAGAAAGGAGACAAACACACATGCGCTCTTTCCCCCGATGCACTAAGCTGCCATCAAAGATTTTGCCTTCACATGGGCCTGCTGATCCATTTATATTCATGTCAAACAAAATAAAATTTCAAACCAAGTACAACCCAAAACACAATAGCTGAACACTAACATCCACACAATCGCATGTATTAATATCCCTTGTAAGTGTACCAGGAAAGAAAGCTTACCAAATGCAAGACATCAATGCTGACAAGGCGGGCGTCTTCGCCTTCTATTGTTACCAAGAGCACATTACCAGCAACATCAGCCGCAGTTTTGTTGTTCACTATTTCCTGCCTATTGGAATACTGTAAGTAGACAGTTTTCCCCCTAACTTGAGCAGGCTCTGAGGATGAGGCATAGTATGATATCATGGCAATGGCTTGGTTTAAATCCGCCTAAATACGGTTAACAAAGAACAATTAATAATATACTTTTATTTAAAAAAAAAGAGCTTCTTACTATTTTATACCGTGCATATAAGCTTACGAAAAACAAATACCATTCATTTTGAATGTCCTCAAAATTGTGCCTTTAAATTCTAGTTTCATATGTAGCCAATAAATTCTCTTGGTCAATTCATCAACTACCAAATTCGAAAACTTAAAAGGAGTTTGTAATTCAAGGTTATCATCAAATTGTTCATCAACCTATTCACTCAATACCCCACAACCAGCAAAGTTGTTATCCAAAACACGCAGCATATTTTCAATAAATTTGAGATGAAGGGTATGGAATAGTAAATAATCCAAAAACTACAAAATACTTGTTAAAAATAACAAACTAGAACCAAAACTAGACTCACAAATTCGATAAAAGCCTGATTTCTGTTCGCCCCAACATTGCATTTGGTGTTGACAACTTTACCAAAAGGCTTCCCAAGCTCAATCAATTCCTCTTCTGTGCACTCCCAAGGCAAGTTTCTTAAATGGAGCACCTTCGATGGCGGTTGGGTGTACCGAAACTGTGGCTGACTGGACACGGACGCCATTGGTCAAAGAAAACCCACCTCTAAAAACCACCATTAAAATCCATCAGTGCCTCTAAAACAAAATTGATCTAAAAATCAACTTCGCAATTCACAGTAACTAAAGCAAAAGTTATATTGAGCAAAATCAATTTTGCTAACCAAATCACGATATTTATCCATGAAAACTTGTAGCAAAGATTTGTTCTCAATAAAAAGAAACAACGAACATTGAGATATACAGATTTGAGGAAAAAAGTGGAGAAGAACTGAATATCCGAGTCAAAATACCTGAAGCTTGAAAAGGAGTGAAAGAATGGAAAGAAAGGCAAGGCTTTGGAATTTTGCCGATGTATGCGTGTATATACTTCTGAAAATTTAGGGTTCGCTGAAAATGCAGCGCAGACACACAAATCAATCAATAAAAAAAGGAACAATCAATGAAATAGCCCGCTCTCTTGTTGTCTGGGCCTTCTGGGCTTTTAAGAATGCGCACATTAAAGGCGACCCGGACCCGCTGAGGTTTTTTTTAAAAAAAAATTAGAATATGTGTCTAAATTATTCTTATAAAATTAAAATCTAATATAATATTTAAAATATTTTAAAAATATCTCTAATAATATAGTAACTATCTTAATGATATTATATATTATACTATATAATTACATATAAATAATTTTAATGATATCATTATGAGACATTTGTAAAATTTTTACAAATTAGAGTCATATTTTAATTCAATAAACGTAATTAAACCAGTTGTCTCATTAACCTTTTTTTTTTAAAAACGTGGGCAAATTAGAAACGACCTTCCCTCTCTCCTTAAAAAAAAAAAGATAAATTATTATGTTAGTTCTCAATTTTTTTTACAAAAATATAATTTTAGTCTTTAATCTTTTTTTTTTTTGATTTATCAATTCTTTACCTTTTATTTTAGTTATTGAAAGACCAATTTAACGATTAAAACATTAATTTTATAGACCAATTTGTCACTTTTTTTGGGTCTAAAATTAACTGTTTGATCATTAAATTGGTCTCTCATCAATTAAAATCAAAGGCTTAGAACTAATAAATAAAAAATAATAGGTTAGAGAATAAATGTTCACTTGGAGAAAAATTGAGGACCACCAAAGCAATTTACAAAAAAAAAAAAAGAAACCACTTTTTATTTTGTAGAAAAAATAAAATCTATAAAAAAAAGGTGCTTCTCTAGACTCTATAAAAGACAAAGGAGGCAAATAGACAGATTTTTGAAACTTAACAGAAAATAAATAACAAGTTTTATAAAAATATGTGGCAAATGATAGACGTGTAGATAATTTATTTACTTATTTATTTACATTTTAATAAATAAATTATTTATGTTAAAAATATTTTCAAAATCTACAATTTTTTCCAAAAGATTATATTACAATATGGCAAAGTGTAACCCCATGCGATTGATGTCGTTTATAGGAAAAATGAAGTCGTTTTTGGGTCGATATTTAGAGAACAGCCTGTCGTTATTAGTATTGTTGTTGTGGTGGAAACTGAGCTCAATGTCGTCATAATTTGAAAACGACGCATGGTGCAAGTTCTGCATTAACTTACCCCTAACTCCTAGTAAAACGACGTCAGTTATCTTGATGTCGTTCCTTCTCTATCTAACGAAGACGACACGTAGTTTATTGACTATTGTTTTGAAAAAATCGAAGTCGTTCATTTGCCTTGCGCGTTCCGGAACAGCGGAACTTGCACATTATAAAACACGACATGTCGTTTATTTAGAGACAATAGAAATAGGAAAAATTTTTAAACAATGAAAATTAATAATTCTGGAATCCGGTTTAGAAAGAAAATAATATTACCAAATATTTGAAATTAAGTCACAGGAGGCATAATTTTAGAAAGAATTATCACAAGAATAAGAACTTAAATGATATCTATGTAAGTATTAGCAAAGAAGAAGAGAAACAACTCTGCAGTTATTTATGAAGCATAAAACTTTCTATGTGGTGCCATTGAAACGACATATCGACAAATCGATATAGGCGGATCACCAAGTGGAGAAAAGTGTACCTTTGAAGTTCATGGAGTCCACATCTTTTGTTCTATTTTATTGTCCTTTCGAACATGTTCTTTATTATTTATTCAATACATAATTTAAATTTAATAATTTAGATACACAAATAGAACCAAAATATTAAAAATAATTAAACAATTCATTTAAGCTTCAAAATTCAATCAGGAGAATTAAAAAGAAAAAAAAGAAAAAAAAAGACAATAAAATAAGAAAACAGGACAAATTAAGATAACAGATCTTAGATTTGAAGTACAAGTATGTCCTTATCAATCACAACTTAAGGTCTGATCAATGTAAGCATAATATATATTATATGGTGGGCAATAAAAACATATATAAGACAAAAAGTTGTTTAATTATGTGCTTAGCAAAAAAAAGAGTTGCTTCCATAACGATGAGTAATTAATTTCTTTCTGTACGAGTCCAATCTCATATATATATATATAAAAGAGCAAAAGCAAATAAAACCAAGTGAATGAATTTATTGCTTGCTCAAGCTCACACACACACACACACAAATATTCTTGAGATCCTTGTAAGGAGTACTTGGGGGTGGGGCAGACATTAATACTTTGACAGCTTCCTCCTGATCTGCTTCCCTCCTCCAACTGTGATTTTCTAGAATGAATGGGACTTGCCCTTCGCTTGCTTGGAACAGTCTCACTTGAGCTCCTCCTCTCAGTTTCTCTAGCCTTAGACCATCTATTTGTTGCATCTTGAACACTTTCACCACGTTCATGAACGCACCAAATACCAGAAATAGGCTCGCAAATATGCCTAGCCATATCCATGTCATTTGTCCATTAACAAATATAGGTACTCTAGATATATGAAATGTAAGAAATCAAGCAATGTTGCCACATCATAAAACAAATTCATATCTAACACTCCAGGTCCAATGACTAATAGTCTTTTTTTTTTTTTTATAAAAAAAAGTGGAATGTATCGTCCTCAATCCCTTTAATCACTTTGGAAGTTTGAGGGCTTGCCAATAAAACAGAAAGAACCTAATTCAATTCTACTGATTAAAAAATGGACTCAATTTTCATTTATGCTATCACATATCTAGTAGTCTTTTTTGCAACATCATATCCATTTTGCGACATCATAAAACAAATTTATATCTAACACCCCAGGTCCAATGACTAGTAGTCTTTTTTTTTTTTTCTATAATAAAAAGTAGAAAGTGTCGTCCCCAATCCCTTTAATCACTTTGAAAGTTCAAGGGCTTGCTAATAAAACAGAAAGAACCTAATTCAATTCTATTGATTAAAAAATGGACTCAATTTTCACTTATGCCATAATATACTCTACACCACCACATGACACATTAATTGGGTGGGGATCCTAAGATGAGAACAGAAGCTTCAAACTCTGAACGCATCCTAGAAGCAAGAAAAAAAAAAAAGATATTCTTATCGCTACACCAACCCAAATTGACCATCAATAACTATCTAGTATACCTACATGCAGGTTAAAAAAAACAAACATTAATGTCTGTGTATTTAGTTTAGAGTCGATTAAATGCAATATGTTATGTCTGGCTTGGCTGCTTGCCGCTAATTCTAAGCCATGGTGAACAACTCCAGCTTGCTGGCCGGCGTTGAGAATTGCGACTGCCGTGAAGAGGACGCTGCCCACCAGGAAAGGAATGTGAACACTCTGCTGCAAGATTTGGAGGTGGCCGTCGGCCCTCTCGTAGATTTGGCACGAGTTGAAGATCGAACCGATTAGCAATAGAATTGCGCTGGCGATGAGCATGTTCAGCGCATGGTTCTCCAACTTGGAGTACCCATAATTTTCTCTTCCTGAAATTTTACAGCCTCAAAATCAAAGGATCAATAAACAGCTTCGCATCAATAAATTAACGATTATCTAAACTTGTTTGATTGATTGACAGATATTAATGTGCCTAAAGTATCTACATGTCGTTTTGTGACACAACCTCACAGAGTATGTATGTATGTATGTATGTGTGTGTGTGTATATATATAAATATATATATCTTTTGCTAACCCACGGCAAGAACGAAGATAATTCCTTTTTTTTTTTCCTCTTTCTCACTTCAGGCCACATTTTGGAAAAAAGGTGGATTCTTCCCTTTTTTGTCTTTTAAGAGGTTCTCCATTTTATGTCAGGAATTGATTTTAATGATATATGATAAGAATATACAATATTTATACTTCTACTTTTTGTTCCTTTATTTTTCTTGTAAAACTACACATTCAACTCTATTTAAGTTCCACCAAGGTAAAGGTATAAATGGAGTCGAGTTTGTTTGGTGCCTAAATTGTTAAGAGCAAATTAATGCTATCACACCCTCGAAGCACTTGTTCAGACACAAATTAAAATACTTCAACACAAACAAAGGTATACCAATTACCCAATTAGTCCCCCTCATAAAGAACAAAAACATTAAGCAAGCAATAACAAAGATCAATCAACTATAAATTCTCACTAATTAGTTACCACAAAGCTGGTAATTAACTTCTAGTTCAATATTGTTCACCAACTCAGTCATAGTATTATTGATAACTAGTCAAAAGTTACAAAAACCAAAAAAAAAAAAAAAAACTGGGACTTATCTACCCACATAAAGGTGTTGGGTGTAAATAGTCTTCACTCAAGGGAAAAAAAGTGTTTAGTCCTGTCTAGTGAAGAACGTGCATTATTTTCCCAAAAAAAAAAAAAAGAAAAGAAAAAAAAAAGAAAAAGTATCTTCAGATTAACGTCATATATTCAGGTCCAACATATCGAACCCCGAAATTAAAAAATGAAAAAAATACATACATATATAATTAGTATGATATATATATATATATATATATATATATACCTGGATAAAAAGAAAAAGAGCCGAGGAAAGAAAGACGAGAGCCCAAGGCCTGAAGCATAGGAACAGTAAACTCAACAAGAGCCAGCTGCAAATCGTGCCCAATCAAGCCCAACCGATAATCGTATGCAGCCAAATGAGCGAGCAGGTCGTGGACGTTGGCGGCGAAGATGAGCAGCATCGCAATCATCAAAACCACAAGGCTCGACTTGGCGTCGGCGGAGAGCCACGAACCCACCCAGAAGCAGCAGCGTCGCGAACAGATACAGCCCCGAGTTTACGTATTCTGCCCTGCTTCTCGACTCCCAGGGCCCGTACAGACGGGCCTCACGAGCCGACGCCAGCTTCACCATATTTATAATGTAGAATTATGTGTGTGTATATAAGTATATACGTTTGTGCATATAAGTATACATGTATACATGTATTGAAGATTATTAATTTACAGTACCGTGTTCTGGTTTCTCTGTTATGATATGTAAGATTTTATTTTTTTTTTCCGTTTTGTTTTGTTTTTTTTTTTTTTGGTTGGGGTTTGGTAGATCGGATTCAGTGAGACTTGGTCAAGCAGGAATTTGACGAGTGAGTTTGTGAGGATAGAAAACAAAAAGCAAAAAACAGAAAAAGAAAAAAACAGAAAAGAGACGAGTCTCTGGGGTTTACGTGTCCTCTTGCATGGACGTCGATGAAGGCACAAAAAAGCCGTTCGCTTGTGAGAGTTCTAAATTATTGGCTTTGTGACATGTGGCAGTGGCACGAGCTTTTTATTTGCCAAAGGAAATAATCTTATTTGCCTCAGTATTGATTAGAACCATCTAAAAAGAGAATAATATAGAACTTTTGATCCATTTCCAGGGAAATTTAAGAGCAGTTTGGTTTATTGATCCCAAATTTTATAAAAGAAATATAATATCAAGTATAGGGGGAATATAACCAGTAGATCATTCATTAAAAAAAAAACAGGCACATCATTTAAGAAAATATGTATATGAAAGGTAAACATACTCGAGATTTGATCTAATATTGTTTTTTAAAAGTGTAATAAATTTACACCTAATTTGATACAATTTTTAATCAATTTTTATGAAAAGAAATATACAAGTCTTGACATTTAGTAGGTAAAGCCGTAAAAGCGAAGTGCAAAAGAACGACAACGTCTTCTTGTTGTCTTTCAATTTTTTCCTATTCCTGTCTCACAACAATCTTGCATATATGTTGGTGAAATCTCAGTTGTTTTACAACCGCTGGCGATGGAAGAAGGAGAATCTCAACCCATTTTCGAGCTTGTAGCCCCAAGCTTCTCCATCAAACCAAAACGACATCTTTTCCACCAACGTTTCCACAACCCTGTTATGCAAAAACGACAGACTAGACATAACCCGGAAAATGTTTGACGAAATGCCCCAGAGAACTGTTGTCTCACGGATCGCCATGATTTTCGGGTACTCAAAATGTGGGAGATACAATGAGGCTCTGTCGCTTGTTTCGTCAATGCATCACAGCAATGTATGTCTCAACGACACGACATTCTCAAACATCCTTAGTGCCTGTGGGCGTTCAAGGTCGATGGTCCAAGAAAGGAAGTTCATTGCTTGGTTTCGAAGTCGGAAGCAGAGAGTGGCCGTGTGGGGAGTGCTTTGTTGTTGTTTTACGCCAATTGTCTTTGCATCGAAGATGCCAAGCGGGTTTTTGATGAGCTTAGAGGCAGGAACGAGTTGTTGTGGAACGTGATGCTTGCGGGGTATGTGCAGCGTAACTTGTTGAGTGATGCCAGGTGTTTTTGAAAATGCCAAAGAGGGATGTTGTGGCGTGGACTAGTTTGATTTCGAGGTATGCAAAGAGCGAGGATGGGTGTGAGACAGCTTTGGAGTTGTTTAGGTAGATGAGAAATGATGATGGGGTGGTGCCTAATGAGTTCACTTTCGATTGTGTTATTAGGGCACATGGGAGATTGGGGGTATTTAGGGAAGGAAAGGCTGTTCATGGGCGTGTGACTAACTACGGGTTCGAGCTTGAGCACTCGGTTTGTTGCGCATTGATTGAATTTTATCACTGTTGTGGAGCTATCCATTGTGCCCAAGGAGTTTACGATGGACTAGAAAATCCCTGCGTACATGCTTCTAGTTCCCTTCTGGCAGGGCTCATATCCATGGGAAGAATCCAAGAAGCTAGGATGATTTTTGATAGGAGAGTAAAGGACGAGGTTTCGTGTAATTTGATGATTAAAGGGTATGCCATGAGTGGCCAAGTGGAGGAAGCAAAGAGATTGTTCAAAACCATGGCACATAAAACTATAGTCTCTATGAATACCATGATTTCCGTCTATTCCAAGAACGGAGAAATTGGAAAGGCTTTTGATCTTTTTGAAGAAACCAAAGGGAAGAGAGATCACGTCACTTGGAACGCGATGATACCGGGTTATGTTCAGAATTATTTACACAAGGAGGCTTTGAAACTGTACTTGACGATGCGCAGAATGTGTGTAGACTGCACAAGATCGACGTTATCTGTTCTGTTTCATGCACGTTCATGCCTTGGATCTCTTCAACTAGGGCAGCCCCTTCATCCCCAGTTGATCAAAACCCTATTTGAATCGAATATTTACACCCGGAGACATCCCTCATAGATATGTACTCAAAATGTGGAAGCGTCGCGGATGCTCACAAGTCATTTATCAGCATCTCTTCGCCAAATGTGGTGGCATGGACATCTCTTATTAATGCTTAAGCGCATCATAGTCTTGGCTCTATGGCGCTCTTGCACTTTGAACGTATGCTAAAGCTGGGAATCTCCCCAAACGCAGCTACTTTTGTTGCAATTCTATGCGCTTGCCGTTATGCTAATCTAACCAATGAAGGGACGAGGATTTTTCACACAATGAGAAAAGATTACAGGGTAAATCCAACTTTAGAACACTACGCTTGTGTGGTAGATCTATTCAAATGGTCAGGCCGTCTACAAGAAGCAGCACACTTTATTGAAGAGATGCCTATCAAACCCGATGCGGTTGTCTGGGGGGCTCTGCTTAATGCTTGTTGGTTCTGGATGGGCGTGAAACCGGGTGAAAAGTTGGCAGAGAAGATGTTTACCTTGGAACCACAACCATTTTACGCTTATATAATTTTGTCTAACATATATCACGTGCTAGGAAAGTAGGGAGAGAAAATAAAACTCCGGAAGAGAATGAGGAGGTTGGAAGTGAAAAAGGTTCGTGGATGTAGTTGGATTGAGGTCAACAACAGAGTTCATGTATTCTCTGTAGAAGAAAAAACCCATCCTCATTCTTGTTTTGTTTATGATACTTTGGAGTATCTGACAGCAAATGTAAACTCTATTGTTCAGTTTGATACTATTTCAATACCAACACAGTCTTTTAGCTTGATTAATACATCATAATTTTACCGAACATAGATACATTTAGTTGTCTAATTTATCCCTCTTGCATTCTTGTGATATAAACGTAAATTGGAAGCTAACAGAATTTTCTTTGTTTGACATCCAATCTTCACCCAAAACCTCAACTTTAGGATTATTCCCACTTTGCCCTCGAATTTTAAAGACTTCCACTTTGCCCCTAGATTTTAAATCCTCTTGTCCAGAATTTCTAATAAAAACATTCAAAAAAAAGGGCATCAAGTGTGGTCACATGGGTCTTTTGTCCATTATTTTTCAGGAAATTTTGATAAAAGGACCATAAAACTCAGGAAGTAAAGTGGGAATAATGACAAAGTTAGGCAGCCATAAGTGAGACTGCTGCTACAGTAGTACAGTTTATGTTCGTCCTATCTCTACTGTTATTTGCATTTTCTTTTTTTAATTTTTATATTTAATATGAATGAATTATTTTTTGGTTTTTTCAGTAACATTACGCATTGCCGAGTTGAATGCAGCAAACTGAACATCCTGTTTCACCAAGTTAGGCATTCAGAGAACCTTGTTCTAAAATGGTTCTTGATGATAGCATCAATATGATCCCGTCGGTACTGATTCTTTCCAAGTGTTCCCAAAATGTTGTGGCTTGGATAGCAGGTTCTTAAAACCCGATTATCGATACAGCTTGGGGACGTAATATCCACAATTTTATCTTAACTTCTGCTCTTTAAATTTTCATGGTTGTGAGTCATTGATTCAGTACAAGGGGGGTGGTTGGTGACGCCTGATTTTGCGTTTTTAAATGCTGGAATCTTGGTTCTTGGAACATATTCTTTGTCAAAATAACGCATTGTAACTGGAGAAGCATGTTCAGTTGTTCTTCTTATGTCCGATGCTTTTTTTTTTTTATTCTGGTGCAGAAGATTGTGGGGATTTTCTCATGTTCCTTTTTCCTTTTTGGATTTCCAAATTTTTTTGCTGTGTTAAAGTGTGACATCATATACTCTTTTTCTGTTTTAAGGTTTTATTTGGTTGGATATTGATAAAAGTTAAGCCGTTTCTAAAGTTTGGTAGTTGGGATAGTGATAGGTTATGTATAAATAGAGAACTGATAATAACAATTAAGCTCAGGCGATCATAGTTAACGAAAATATTTTACTTATGTAATCTTGAAATGTAACATCTGAACCACATATATATATATATATATAATTGCATGGAAGGATTTAGATAACCTCAATATGTTTGTGTTGCACGCCTATTTTATTTAAAAAAAGAAAAGAAAAACTTTATTTATGTACGATGAGTAATATATATGGAGTGTAAACTATTTCATTATTAGGAATTGTGATGGCAAGAGGAGACTTTACTCAGTCTTTTTTTTTTTTTTTTAATGTGTGTGTTTGCTTCAGTTGTAATATCACAAAGCTAGGACACCACATAAAAAAAATGCATTGAAACAAAGTTTCTTTTTTTTTTTTTTTTTGATAAATTTCTTTACATTGAGCTGTTTTAAACATTCTGTAAGAGAATCATAGTTTATTGGCGCACTATATATAATTTAAAGTTTTTCTTGTCACATAGTCAAGCAGATTTGTGCTCATGCACTAACACTGAAAATGAAAAACAAAGTTCTATTTCTTTTTTTTTTTTTTTTTTTTTGGTTCTTGGTTATGTGGAAACTGTAGGACACCATAACAAGACACAAATTACTTATCAAATATTAGTAGTGCGTTTTCATCATCTAACACTTGCCGTTGATATTAATGTCATCAATCACAGGCTGCATCTGTTTGGTTTTGTCATCTTCTTCATTATTATTATTATTAATGTTATCGTTCTTCTCAAGATCCCATTTTTCTGGCTCTTCTGTGGCTCCATTTTTCCTGTACTTGCAGTATAGCACAAGCTGAAGAATGCCTAATGGGCAACCAACAAGATTAGGGGACTGCAAATAACAAGCATAAGAAGATTAATCAACATGCATAAGTATAATAAGATTGTAAATTAATGAAAGATAAATGATGATCAATGATCTTAATAATGATACTAACTGCAAGAACGAGATCATGGCCTAGTAGTCCATAAGCCATCCAAAGTGAACTAGCCACGAAGGAGAAAAACGATAAGTAGAAGGGCATGAACTCCACACTCTTTGTAGTTATGACTTGTTTCTGCATGTCGTAAATATAGCCAGAAAATCACTTGATTTGCATGTATCAGAGAAATAAGTCCAGGGTGTATACAAAAAACTTGATCAGATTTCACATATAAATAACACAGAATTTCAAGAGAAAAAAAATTAGGTTGGGTGGTTGCGTATTCTAGACATGTATGCGGCTTCCTAGCATATAATTTAAATATATTTACATGACATGCTTAAACTGGAGAGAATTAGAACCTTTATAGTGGTTTTATGAGGGGGAAAAAAAAAAAAAAGAAGAAGAGTAATTACCACAACCACCAATGGAGAGCCATACATGGCTATGGAGGCCACAAGCCCTACACTTCCCACAAAAACCTTTCTGTGGTGATGATCATGGAAAAAAGTCGCCGAGAAAAGCGCGGTGATGCAGAAAATTGTGGTAACCGATATTGCCGTCGCGGCTACCTTCAACTGCAGTTCTCTCATGCATAGAATGCTTAAAAGATTTGATAAAAATTCCTTCATTTTTCTTGCATGCAAATTAAGGAACAAAACTATCACCAAGCAAAGGGTATCATTACAACTTGCCTTTCTTTTAGCTGTTGCAAACCATAAATATATGATAATGAAAGAAATCTCGAGAAGAACTCCAAGTCCATTTATGGTAGCTACTGGGAAATTTTCCCACTTGTAGCTTACAATAGGAAGTCCATACCAAGCGTAAAGGAGGCAATTTAACAAGGCAATGGTGTAAGGGACACAAGAAAACTCCTCTGTGCTTTTCTTTCTTATGACCCTTGAAAAAGTTAATCTAAAAACAACAGAAAATTGTTTTTAAGAACTATGAAAAGGGCGGTCAAATATTCTATTTCTATGACTGTCAAAGAATACTAAAAGTAATTTAAGGAGGGATATGCATGCAATTATAAAATTATGTACTATATAGTATTCTTGGGGCATTACATTGGAGCAGCAAAAAGCAACAAAGAAGCAGCATTGCCTGCAACAAAAATCATGCATATATGTATTTAGACTTAAAATCACATCATACTTTAATAAGCAAAGGAATGCTAATTAATTAGAACTACTAATCAAGATTAAGTAATATAATCAAATACCCATGACGCCGACTGCGAGGCGCAATTTTTCCGCCATGAGATCTTCCCCTTAAGAGAAGGAATGGTAGTCTTAATTAGACAAGAAAGAGTACTTTGAGTACTATATATTAACAGCTAAAAATAGCTGAGAAATCTGCTTGGACTCATGTTTAACATGAAGGGGGTACATATAATATTTATATTGGAGGGAGGAGAGTACAAAGAGGATATAATAGGAAATTCAAAGAAGTGGTGCTGTCTACTTCTTCATTATAAACTTGTGGCCGACTGAGTTAAATAACCTTCTCTCCAATATTTACAAAAACTAAGTTCTTGTTAGTTCTTGACAGCCGGATTAATTAGTGAATACAGGCATACATACATACATACATACATACATATATATCTATATATATATATATATATAGATATATATATAACTTCTAGTGAAGGCAAGATAAAACCCCAAGTGCCGTTTGCCTTTTGGACTCCAAAACATTATGTTTCACCAATATTTTTTATCTCTCTCTCTCTCTCTCTATATATATATATATATATATTTGTGCAAGAGAAGTGGTGCTGTTTTCGTGAATGATGTGGCATCCATTTTACTCAACTAATTTGGAGCAATGGGCATAAACAAAACTTCAACCTGTACTTCGAGAAAGGGAATGCCTATAGTTTTCATAAGAAATTAATTAACTCGCATTATTGATTAATATTATAAAGCACAATATCTCCTTGGCTCACAATTGTAACCGCAAATCACACCGCAGATCCTTTGAGCATCTCTTTTGAGTTATAAAAGTCTTAGTACAGTAAAAAAAAAAAGTAACCATTTATTTCTATTAATTGGACGCTCTAAGAACGATTTTTATGTTACCGAAAGTTAATTTCATGATTTGGTATCATATGGTAAGTCTTATCATAGCTAGCGTAATTTCACTCATTTAAACTTTAAAAAAAAAAATCCAGCCATGTAAATCTTTCTACCTCAAGTAAAAAAAAAATAAATAATAATCTAGATGACCTTTTACACAACATTGAAAGACATCATATTTACTTTCCCAACACAACACATGATCACTTAATGTGGTTCTAATGGTGAACATGCAAAGAAGAATATATATCTCCAAAAATATAGTGGTTGTGCTCTCTGAAGAAGATTAAAATAAGATTTATTCCAGCAGTACTTTCATCTTTTGAAGTGGGTTTTAGCTCATGGTGTTGCTGGAAAATCAGTGAAATCAGGTGGCAAATTCATGTATTAGTTAGCAGAATCCTATTGGCAGTAAAAGTAGATAATCCAAAAGAAGGTTTTCTTTTTTTCTTTTTTGTTTCCATTCACTTAATTCTTAAATTAATAAAAGGAAACAATTTGCTAATGATGGTGATATCACCATACTTTTGGATTGTCTTCCATTAATTACATGTTTTTTTTTTTTATTTATACATCAAGGACATCTAAAATATGATTCCACGTGATTCTAAACGCAACAATGGGTTTCTGATACTTTATTGTGTTCTGGTCTTGAATATTCTACCGTGCATTGAATTATTTCTTGGAAATTATTTTATGATTGTATAATATTAATGTTTCTGGTTATAACTATAACTATAGTGTGATGTTAATGTAACGTTCCAAAATTAATTAAGTGATATTAGTATGCAAAATGATGTATTAGTGTACCATAATGAATGTTTTAAACTTAATTTGATCATTTTATGAAATTTCTAGATTAAAGTTGTTTTTGATTATTTTAATGAGTTTTAATTACTTTTAATTATTATTTTGAATATTTGGAACAAAACAATCTGTCAAAAGTCAAACATATCCCGTTTTACAAAATCGTGGGCGACACACGATTTTCACACAGTAAAACCGCCTATTTTTTCCTCTATTTAATCTCTTCTTTCTCTTTCTTTCCCTCACTCTCGCTCATTCCCTCTCTCACTCTCTCTCCCGGGCATCTCTCTCTCTCTTCTCTTTGCCTCTCTTCCTCTCTTTTCTTCTCTCAAAATTTTTGAATCAAAAATCAAGCCCAAGCTTCGGATTAGTGGATTTGAGGCTCGGACACGTGATTGAGCAACCAAAAACACAATTTGAAGTTCGAATCCAAAGTTAGTTTTCAAAGTTTCAAAACTTTTTTAATTTTTTAATTTTTTTTGTATTTTGAAATTTAAGTTCAATTAAGCCTAGAAAACCCTTAATCTAAGTTAGAGAAATTTAAAACAACTAGAATCTAAGCTTTGTTTAATCAAAAATGGATTTGAATCAAGGTTTTCTATTTTTCTCCATTTGTCTCCATTTTTAGAATTTTTCAAAATTATTGTGCAAATCTTGCTTAATTTAGTTCAAAAGTGTTTTATAATGTTTTTCTATCATCTATAGATGTTTTCCATGCCTGAGAACTGAGAAATACAAGTTGAAATGAAGATTTGGGTTCGGAAGGCCGGGAACCTATGCTTGAAAAATTCTAAAATTTTTCAGTTCGACAGGCCGGATTCATACGTCTGGCAGGCCGAACCTGGAAAAGTTTGACTGATCAGATTTGGTTTTCCAGCAAGCCAAACTACACAGTTCGGCTAGTCGAACCAGGGTAATCGGTAGGCTGATTGGGCATGATGAAATTCTGTTATTTTTCACTCGTTTTTACTGTTTTGAATCCCGATTGAGATTTAAACGTTACAATATGGTCTTATAAATACAAATGGCACACTAGGACACCATGAAATAGTTTAGCAATGTAAGATATCTTAAGCTAGATGCTGATAAACTTAGTTATTATACATTTAAGGTTATTCGTGGATTCACGGAGCTAACGTATAGCAGACCGGGATTACGGTGTGGGACACCGGCACGAATACTGAAGTAGGACTTCTACCCTTTTCTTTAGTAACCTAGTTTTAAAAGATTTTGGCCTCAAAAGAATTTTGATCAAAATGTTTTTAATGTGTGATTGAAAAGGATTTTCATTTGGCTATTTTCATAAACAGCAGCTTGAGGTGATTTTTATAATAAACGTCATAATGAATGTAAATGAAAATACTTGGTAAACCGAGATTTTTAATAATTATAGAGAATATATAGAAGGGCATGATGCCAAATCAGAGATCGGATCATGTAACATGCGATCTTAGGGGCAGGTCTCGAAACCCAGCTGGACCACTACGGTGATATTATATATATGGTTTGCCTAGGAAAAAAAATGATATTCTTTCTGGTCGGGCAATAAACGGTTTTGGTAAGATTAATTCTATTGAATTCTATTTATTCATTTATTTAAGTCTATTTTCTAAATAATATCTTGAATAATGAAATTTTCCTTTAAAAATTGAATGTTTCTAAAAATATAGTTGTACTGAGCCTTTCGCTCATATTTTATTTGTTTTAAAATCTTTTCCCCCTCTAGGCGAATTTCAGCTTAAGAACGGAGAAGAGTCCACAGACAGGATTTACAAGCAATAGGAGAATCAAGTAGGTTATTTGAAATAACAAAATCAAGGCATGTATTACTTTAATTTTCTTTCTTTACTTTAGATAGTGGTTGTAACTTAATATTGTCGATACATGTATGTACACAAGATGTGGGTCAGTGGGACCTATTCTCATTTCTTCTTATTTCTTTATTATTTTCTTATTGTTTACTTTGTTATTCTTATTTGTTTAATTAATATATATGCTTACTTTAAAAAGGTTTTAAATTATCATATTTTTTGCAATTAATTAATTCATTTAACCCGTGTTTAATCAAAATTTTTACTTAATTAACTTAATTAAACCGTCACGTCACCTCTCATTCTCCGAGGCGTGACGGTTAAACACAAATTTGTGGCCATGTTGCATATGAATATGTGTACGTGTGTATACGTGGTTTAAAGATATATACAAAAATATTAACTTTTGAAAACTATGATATTTGAACCTTTTCAAAAAAAAAAAAGAAAAAAAAAAGCTATGATTGGTTTTGTTTGATTTGGGTTTCTTTATTTTTCTTAGTTTTTTTTTTTTCATACTTTATTTTGCTTGAATTTCTTCTTTTCCTGGTTAATAAAGTATTCTGCTTATTAAAAAAAAACTATGATTGGAGTTTTTCATATTTAATCAAATTCAGGTTAAACTTTACGAAAATAGTCCTTGGCCCTCTTAGAATATATTCCAAATAAATATGTATTAATTAACTTAATTTGGGAGGGAATGTAAAGGAGAGAGATTCTTATCACTTGATTGAAAAATGAACTTGTGCTCAAATGCACACTGCATGATGCCCTGCATTGTAAAGAAAAAAGGAATGAATTAACTTGGGAGAGATTAGGTGAAACAAATTTGTTGCATGAACTTTTTTATTCAAATTGAATGACTATATATTGTCCCTATCATCTCCTCAAAATGACAAATCTCTAGTCTTAATTCATACCACCATTTCTTATGAGATCATGTGTTTATCACGTTACTCGGCAAAACATTACTATTCTAGTAGACCATGAGATGATCAAAATCGCTGGTGCTTAAATCTATGCCACATGTGATATCACTTTCTAAGTTTTTGATCACGAATATATTTAGATTATGCTATGCTTTCTTCTTTTCTAATCTTGCAGAAAAATATTTTTAAAGAGTAAATTTTTTTTTATTTTTGTGGTAAAGGTAAGGACGTCCTCGAAGCAAAAAGGGACAGTTAATAGAACTTGGTATTTACAAGAATTTGGACTTCCATTTTAAAAGATTAATCTAATAATAAGTAGAGTACTTGATGTTTTTATAAATGTATATTTATTTTTGTATTTAGATAATATAAGATTCAGGTTTACTTTTATCCTTGACACCTGCGGATTTGATCTAATTGCTTACCTTCGTGTGTTGTCTGGCACCAGCCAAAGTTGGCCATTTTGTTTTTGATATGGATTTTTCTTTTTATTTTGTTCTTTAATGCAATTTTGGTGTTAGAACTCCTACAATCATTCCGAACTATATATATGCTCCCTAGATATGTCAATTTGCAGTTGAAAGAAATAGTAATTGATTGATTCTATTTTTTTCCCCAACATAATTATAAAAAGAGAAGAAATTCATTTTGCTATAATGTAATACAATATCTGGAGACATTCCTTTCAACGTCTATTGCATTTATAAAAGGAATAATTGTACGGATTTCGCTAGAACTTGCGTTAAAGGAAAACTGTAAACAAGAAGATATAGCTGTTGGTTGAGCAGGAAAATAACATATCAATATTTTTTTTCTCTTTTTTTATTTATCCGCCTTCTTTTTCTGCTTAAAAAAATAAAATAAGACAGTAAATAAAAACCGTTAAATGATTTTGAATAATTTTGTGATGCTTTTGATCAAGTAGATAAATGTTAGTGCCTTATAGCTAAATATATATCATAGATTAGGTTGGGATTGGATCTGCCAGAGAGGTTTCACAATTTGGTAGGTGAAGTGGAAAACCATAATCTAAGAGAAATTCTACGGTTTTTTTTCTTTTTGAAAAAATTTATAGATTGTTTGGGAGAATGGTTGTTGGTTAAGAAACTATACATGTGAAAGTTTTATATTGTAATAATTTATAGTAACTACTGAGAGCTCTACACTGTTCATTAGTTGGAACCAATCAACCGTGCTCTCAAACTACTTTCAAACAAGCCTTTCATTGTTGCTTGTTGAAGATCATGAAGCTAGTTTAGTTACTACTATTCCATGTGTTGGCTTATGTATACAACATGATAACAAAAATTCTTCTAATTTGTCAGTGGAAGCCAAACTAATGATTTATAAATGAATAATGTCATATTACAACTGAATCTTATCCACAAGGGTTTGCTCTTTGCACCAATTTTTGTATGTATCATTCCAGCCAAAGAGTCAAATAGCATGCAGACACGAGGCATGCTTATCTGTTTTAATTTTGGAACTTAAAAATATGATCCCAACTTCCCAATATTGCGAGTTTGCAAGATGCTTTGATGATGGGGAAAAAAACAATTCTACCAGTGCCATCTAAGTGGAGCATTAGCTCCTAAACGTTCAAGCGTATTATCCTTCATTGGAATGTTCTCCCCTACTTTGCAAGATTCCCTAGCTAATCAATATTCTGCTTTTTTTGAAATGGATTAGCGTTAAGGAAGATAAAATTGCAAAATCTAATGGCTTCAAAGCGTGCATTCGGATAATGCGTCTCCGACCTCCGGTGGTTTCAACTTTCACGGCCACTGGATGATCTTACACTTACCGAAGGCTTAACGTGGACCATGGAGGGAATCAGATGTCACGAAAAGGTTAAAGAGGACAACAACATGAAAAAAGACAAAGAAATTGTAAACTAGCTAGAAAATTAAATATAAAACGACAATAAGCTCAGAAACGATTAAAACGACAATGAAATGTAGTTTAACATCAAGTAAAAGAATATATGAGAACGAAGGATGTCTCAAGAGGAATTTAACGGAATACATGTAAAGCGGATAGTTTAAAGGGCAAAAACAAGAAAACTTCTCTATCCTACTTTCTAATAACCCTTGCAAAAGTTAATTTGAAAAAATTAGAAAATTGTTTTGGTACAGTTTAATGGGGTAAAATATTCTCTTTCACGAGTGTAAGAACAATTGTCTTTCTTTTAGGTTTTGCAAACCAAAACGACAGTGAAATTCAAAGCTATATGCCTACTACACATGAAAACGAGGGGGAAAACATAAAAATGACAATGGAATGATAACCAGCAGCAACCTGATAAACGACAATAACTAACAAAAATATACAGAAACTGTAGACGTTGGATTCACAATTCAATACAAATATATTAGATCAGTTTAATGTGCTCCTTTTTATGAATTTAGGCCCTCAAATCACCGTTATTAGGATCTATTTAACTTCTAAGAAAACTCATCAGAATAATTACAGATTATAGTTAAAAACTAAATAGGGCAAAATTAAACAGTACTGAAAAGATAAATGATACCACAGACATAGATTTATAGTGGTTTACTCTATATAGAGAGCTACATTCATTGTTCTTCACTATATACAAATTTGATGAATACAGACTACAAAAGGTGAAAATTAGAAGAAATTTCAGCAGAGTTTCTGTATCATTCTTTTCTTCTTTTTTACAAATGAAGACAACGCTCCCTTATATAGAAAATGAGGAGGAGTCGTGACTTTTGACAGAGAGTGGGGATGAAAGTGCTTGATGTAACTACAATAGTAGGACACGTGTCGATCTATGATAGGCTGTAAGAATCGGGCTCTCCTCACATATCAGTTTGTGACTAGACATACTTAATTGTCAGATTGTGTGAATCAATCCCATCGAATGAACACTTGGAGATCAAATTGCAAATCTCCAAAACAGAAAAAGTTATCTAAATGAAGCATGCGACGATCGAATTGATTGAAGCCTCAACTCGATAATACACTAGATAAACGATGCTCCTCTCGTCAAACAGCTTCAAATTGATCGATCTCGTGGCTAGACTCGCTTTAATCATAACTCTGAATCCTTATTTTGGACCTTAATAGACGATTTGGGCTTGACCAAATTGTACACCAACAAAAATGACATGGAATGTAAAATGACATCAACTTCTAAAACAATAATACACATAAATGATGATAACAACATGACAGAACAAAAATAAAACTACACTTAAATGTAAACGACGCTATCAACACCATTGTGAGAAACAAGCCTAATAGAACAATAATGATATCTCAAGCAGCAACCACTAGATAAACCGCAATAACCTAAAAACGACAATAAAAAAAACAAAACGATAATAAAATACAAAATAACATTAACTTGAAAACGATATAAAGCGATAATTTATTCACAACATCGACTCGAATAGAGGGAAAATGAAATGAGTAATGATTGTGAAAACTTAAACGACATGAACACAGCAACGACAGAACAATTAAGTTTTTTTTAACTTTAAATATGCAACAATAAGCGGGGGCTTGTAGGCCGGCACGGGCCCATCCTGATACAGTGATGGGTTTGGCCGGCACGGCCCATCATTATTCAAGATACGGCCCGGCCCATAAATATTGGCGGGCTGGGCTGGGCTGGGCCAACATATATTAGCCTATGGGCAGGCCCAGCACGGCCCATGAAAAATCATGGGTCGAGCCGGGCTGGGCTGGCACATTTAGGCCAATCATAGGCTTACCCATCCCAGCCCTTGTAAGGCCCATATAATTATGGGCTAGTCCACCAAAGGCCCATTGTGGCCTAATTTCATTTATAATATTTTTTTTTTGTTTTTTAGTAATTTTATAAACATCTTATCTATAATTATCCTGATTGTACTCTTTTTTTCTCACCAAGGTTTTATCTTACTGGGTTTTCCTTGAAAATATTTTTTATGAGGCAATCGTAAATAAAATATCCCTTTTCATATTTCTATTGACTATGCAAACTTTTATACTTGTTAACTTGTTGAAAAATTAAAAAATTAAAAATTAAAAATTGTATGCTTAGATGGGCTGGTTCATCTAAACCTACGATAGGCCAAAATAGGCATACCCATCCTAACTCGTAGATGGGCTCGAATAGGTCAACCTAACTCGGTCCACGACACGACCCAACCCGGCCTACGGCAAGGCCTGGCCTAGCCTAGCCTGGCCTACGTAAAATTGCCCCATGGTGTAGGCTGGGCTGAGATAATTCTAATGTGGGCCGGCCCAGCCTGGCCCACGTGGGCCTAAGGAGAATGGGCTAGGCCAGGTCGGGTCGTCTTGTTCTTACATTTCTATTTAAATCTTATTTCTCAAGCTTCAATCCTTGCTTGCCCTCCTCTTTCTTGTCTCGGTAGACGGTAAACCGCCTGTCGACCTACCGTAAGGCTAGTTTCTTGGATGCAAAAGCAATATAATAGCCTTTTTAAGAACGCGGTTTGAATTAGAAAATTGAAGTTTAAATTAATATTGTTACGATGTTTTATTTTACAAAATTTAAATCACAGTATGTAGTTTTGAACTGTGTTGCCAAACATATTATGACTTTTCCTTTAAAAAGGGAACCAAAAAAACTAAAAAATTACTAAAGACTTCAGTCTTTTGGATTCATGATGTGGTAGGATGATTCTTTTTTGCATACTTGTGTTGGTGAGTCCACATAAGGCATAAGCATTTAGATTAAAGGGTAAACGATTAAAAGAAAGGATGCCGTTATTGAGGTTGAGAGAGACTTAAAAAATGTAAACGACAGTCTTAACAACAGAAAAATTTAAAAACGATAGCAAATGACACCCTTTCTTCTATCGTTTGTTGCTATCTCTCTGAACTTCATGTCGTTTTCCTACCATTTGTCGTTCATTGAAGTTGAGGGAGACAAACATAAGCAGCAGTCGTATACAATGATGTTGTTGTTGCACTTTCATGTCGTTTTCTTGTTTGTTTGTTGCAACTTAGGCATAAGCTCAAAAACAGAAAAGACAACATTTTAAAACAACAACATAGGAAAAATGACAAAAAAAAAGTGTAATAACAACGTGATACTCAAGAGAAAAAAGACTTGAAACCTATAAGCAACAGTTACGAGAGTGCTAGGGAACCTAGAAATAAAAACTTAAATATTATACAGTAGTAGTAGTCGTTAGAACTTGGTTCTTAAATACTACCACTCATACAAGTTAAGATCTTTTTTTCTTTAAATTCCACCTTATAGTAGGCGGTGCTCGAGCATCACCAATGACTGTTGTTCTTTTGTACGCACCACACAAATGCAAGAAAAAACAAGAATTTGTACGATCTTTAGTTAGTGAAGATAAAAATAATTATTTATTGAGAATGTCAGAACTTAACCTCATCCTTATAGGCTTGCACCAAATTTGTATATATTAAACCAGCCAAAAGGGTCAAATAGCAAGTAGACATACACTAATAGACAATAAAAAAAAGAGAGAGAGAGAGATAAAGAAGTTTTGAGAATCAGATTTTTCTATTTTTATTAATAGGAAATGAATTACATTGATCTTTTCATATATATATATATATATAGCCAAGAAGAACAAATAAACTTCTATTATAGAGGAAAGAAATCAAGGTTATAAATAAAAATTGACACAAAAACAAAATTGGAAGTCAACAGATTGTTATCCCATGATTTCCTTCTTTGCAGAATGATTCATTCCATATTTGGAAGATTCAGCAGCTGTCATTATACTTTTCAAACATAGAGATGATCTTGAATATTCAATTCTTCAAGAGCCTCCCTCAAGCTAAAAACTAGATGACAGCTTGCAAATATTGGATATTCAAGATGCCTCCTTCAAGCTTGCTTGTTGTAGTTTCTAAGGCCAATATCTGTAAGCAGTGCATTGAAGTAAGCATGCCCAAGCCCCTTG
Source organism: Artocarpus hirsutus (assembly GCA_946598075.1). NCBI lineage: Eukaryota > Viridiplantae > Streptophyta > Magnoliopsida > Rosales > Moraceae > Artocarpus > Artocarpus hirsutus. The sequence continues at coordinate 3,078 of CAMOHE010052421.1, read as the reverse complement.
GTGAAGACATTGGCCAACTGGCTGTGAGATGGTGCAAACTTGAACTTAAGCAGCTTTCTGGTACCCTAAAGAATATTTGAGAATCAGATTTTCTTTTTTTATTACTAGGAAACAATTACATTGATCTTTTCATATATATACAGCCAAGAAGAACAAATAAACTTCTATTACAGAGGAAAGAAATTAAGGTTATAAATATAAATTGATACAAAAACAAAATTGATAGTCAACAGATTGTTATCCCATGATTTCCTTCTCAGCAAAATGATTCATTCCATATTCAGAAGATTCAGCAATTGTCATTATACTTTCCAAACTTAGAGATGATCTCGAATATTCAATTCCTCAAGAGCCACCCTCAAGCTAGAAACTAGATGACAGCTTGCAAATATTGGATATTCGATATGCCTCCCTTAAGCTGGCTTGCTGTAGTTTCCAAGGCCAATATCTGTAAGCAATGCATTAAAGTTAGCATGCCCAAGTCCCTTGGTGAAGACATCGGCCAACTGGCTATGAGATGGTACAAACTTGAACTTAAGCAGCTCTCTAATACCATGAAGAATTTTTGAGAATCAGATTTTTCTATTTTTATTACTAGGAAACGAATTACATTGATCTTTTCATATATACACAGCAAAGAAGAACAAATAAACTTCTGTTACAGAGGAAAGAAATCAAGGTTATTGTTAGAGTATGGTGACCCGAATTTAGTTTGACCCAACCCGAAAAGCTCGCGGTGTGACAAATTATGGTGAAAAACAAAAATAGGATTTTTCATGAGATCTGTGGTGATAGCGGAGGGATCGGGCTGATAGGCTCGATCCCGTAACCAACCACTGATCTCGCCGGGGTTGCGGGGGCGGAGCCCTCGCGGTACGGACTGTCATTGTTGGGCCGTTTAGTTTATATTTTTGGCCCATAGGGTTTTAATAAAACCTATTTATATGATGTATTGCGTTAGGGTTTGTTTTTTACCGAATTTTCAAGCCTTCCTAGCGCCTCTACTGTAATCTTCTCGAGTTTAGTGATTTTCTTCTCCTCTGCCCGTAGTTTTTTCCCGTTTTGGGTTTCCACGTAAATTCTGTGTGTTCTTGTTTTTTATTTCTATCGCATTAATTTTGCAACAAGTGGTATCAGAGCGAGGCTTTGATTTCGGCGATGGCAACAATGAAGTACGATATTCCGCTTTTGGATCGCGACACTAGGTTTAGTCTTTGGCAAGTTAAGATGTGGGCTGTGTTGGCGCAGATGGATTTGGAAGAAGCGCTGTTAGGGTTTGAGAAGATGCCCTCATCGTGGACGACGGAGGAGAAACAACGTAAGGATTGGAAGGCTTTAACCCAGATTCAACTTCATCTGTCGAATAGAATTTTGCAAGATGTTTTGAAGGAGAAGACTGCCGCTGCGTTATGGTTGAAGTTGGAGCAATTGTGTATAACGAAAAGTCTCACCAGTAAGCTGCATCTGAAGCAGCGTTTGCATCTACACAAGATGGCTGAAGGTGTGTCTCTAGAAGAACACTTAACCGTTTTTAAGGAGATTGTCTCTGATTTAGAGGCTATGGATGTTAAGTACGAGGAAGAAGACTTAGGGTTAATCCTGCTGTGTTCGCTGCCCTCATCATATGCAACGTTTAGGGATACAATTTTGTATGGACAGGATACACTTACTCTGGACAAAGTTTATGATGCCTTGCTATCTAAAGAAAAGATCAAGCAGCTTGTGACTGAACCTGCGGCTCAGGGAGAAGGCCTTGTTGTTCGTGGTAGGACTCAGGAAAGGGGTTCTAGTTTTGGTGCTGATGTGAGGGGCATATTGAAGTCCAGGAACAAGAACAAAATCTGCAACTATTGTAAAAAAAAGGGGCACATTAAGACCGACTGCTATAAACTGCAGAACAAGAATAAGAGAGCCGCTGATCAAAAGGGAAAGCAAACAGAGAAGACCGGTGAGGCCAGTGTTGTGGAAGAAGTTTCTAAAGGAGAGCTATTGGTGATTTATGATGATGAATCAAAACCCTCTGAGGATTGGGTTCTTGACTCTGCATGTACGTTTCATATGTGTCCCAACCGGGACTGGTTGTCAACATATGAAACAGTTTCAAAAGGCTCTGTTTTGATGGGTAACAACATTCCATGCAAGATTGCTGGTATTGGAACTGTCAGGATCAAGATGTATGATGGAGTAGTAAGGACACTGGGTGATGTGAGGCACGTCCCTGATCTGAAGAGGAATTTAATTTCCCTAACTGCTCTAGATTCAAAAGGGTACAGGTACTCCGGTGAAGGTGGAGTTTTGAAGGTTAGCAAAGGAGCTTTTGTTATGATGAAAGGGCTGAAGAAGACTGCTGGTTTGTATGTTCTGCAGGGGACCACTGTTATAAGAGATGCAATAGTTACTACATCCACTATGTCTGATAGTAATGTCACTAAGTTATGACATATGCGACTAGGGCATATGAGTGAGCTTGGGATGGCATAGTTGAGCAAAAAAGGACTACTTAATGGACAGTGCACAGGAAGATGGAGTTTTGTGAACATTGCGTGTTTGGGAAACAAAGGAGATTCAGATTTGGCAAAGGCATTCACAACACGAAAGATATTCTGGAGTATGTTCACTCTGACCTTTGGGGACAGTCTACTGTTCTGTCTTGTGGTGGAGCTAGCTACATGCTTACGATTATAGATGACTTTTCTAGAAAGGTATGAACAATCTTTTTGAAGCAGAAGAATGATGTTTTTGCTACATTTAAAAATTGGAAGACCTTGGTAGAAAAGCAAACCGGTAAGCCAGTTAAACGTCTCTGCACTGATAATGGCTTGGAGTTTTGTTCAAATGAATTTAATGTCTTCTGTAAGTCAGAAGGAATTATGAGGGATTTAACAGTCCGACGTACTCCACAGCAAAATGGCGTGGCAAAGCGAATGAATAAAACATTGATGGAGAAAGTACGTTGCATTCTCTCCAATGCTGGGCTACCTAAGTCATTTTGGGCTGAAGCCGCTTCTACAGTTTCCTACTTGGTGAATTGTTCTCCTTCCACTACTATTGACAAGAAGACTCCACAGGAGGTATGGT
>CAMOHE010052420.1:6611-28282 GCA_946598075.1 Artocarpus hirsutus | reverse complement strand
TTGGAAGGTGGTGGGAACCAGTGGTGAGAACCACTTTTACTGTACCATGTGAGAGCTTTACACTGTAGTAATTTTTTTTATTGTTACTGTAGCATGTGAGAGCTTTATACTGTTCATAACTGAGTTTGTGGTGGGAACCGCCACTTTGCCAAACACCCAGTAAAACTGAAAAAACAAGGATTAATGATTACAAAAAAAGGAAAAGAAAAAACTAGTTGAAAAAATGGAGAAATAACTTTTAACTCCAAAATTATGCAAAATTTTCAACATTGACTTTTTTTTAAAGGGAGGACAGCATTGATTGATTCTCGAAAAATAAGTTACGAAAAAGAAGCCCCTTCCGTGAGTTTAATGCAAAATAGAGGAAAGGTGTGATCTCCAATACGTAGTTTCTTATACGCCGGCCACCAAATCTAAGGTCGCTTCGTTTGCAGACCTTTTAACTCTATCAGCCGCTTTTATAACCTGCGCCAAAATGGCATCACAATTTGTTACGACCTTTTTTAATACTACATGTTGACCAAAATACAAAACATATACATTATTTGGCTATTTGAAAGTAACCAACAGTTTTAATTTAAAAATTATAATATGTAAGAGATTATATTCTAGTTTTTTTTATAATAATATGTAAAAATTTTACACTATTTATACTAACAACTGATAGTCAAAACCGTTTTTCCAACTGTCCAATAATGTGTTGATCATTATAATAAAGTAATTTCGTATGACTACCTCGGTGTCCCAATTTGTTCTGGAAGTGAGAATAATCAGAGTTACTGTTTGTAAAAAAACTCCAGTAACCATTCCCAACCAAATACCCTGAAAGCAACCAAAGAAAATAAAATCAGATATGATTACTATTCTTTTCTTAATTGTGAACTTCTACCCATTTACTAAAGTCTCAAAAGTCAAACTTACAGACACTCCAAGACTAGTTTTGAAACCAAGAACGCATCCAATGGGGAGACCAATAAGATAGTAAGCTGTTAGATTAACATATGCTACTATAGATTGCCATCCACTTCCAATAGCCACACCTATAATTATAATTAAAAAAAAAAGCACAACAAAAAATTAACATAGGATTAAAAAAGGATTAATTACATAATTATATCTCCTAATTTTAACTATTTTTAATCTACCTCTTTGTTTTTAAAAATTACAAGTAAATCCTTTGAATTAAAAAAAATTGTTTAAATTTTATCCCAAAAAAAAGGGTAAAATAACAATTACGTTTAAACAGTTAAAATATATCTTATAGATTTGAAGACATCAAAATTAATAAGACAAAGGATCAAATTTCAAAAAGGATTTTAAGCCTGATGGCTTTTTAAATGTTAATATGTTTTTTTTTTTTAAAAAGTTTCTCAAGAAGAAAAATATATTTAGAAACAAATCCGGTCTAACTAAGAGCATCTTTATCTTATCTCCATATTTTATTGGTCTAAAAAGTCTACGAGGGATAAAATTACAAGAAGTTTTTCAAATTCAAAAGTTGCCTTTGTAATTTCTTATAACAGATAGATAAATTGAGAAATAATTAAAACTAAGAGGTATAGTTATGTAATTAATCCTTTGAGTCGAATTCGCAATTTTTTTTAAATTTTCTTTTGACTATTGGTTACCAAACTGCTACAATTAACTGTCACCTGAGAGTATAGGTTGAATCCCATTCAAGAAAACAGACATGGCTAGCAATGGTGTCAAATTAGACACAGCTTCAATAATCTCAGGATCACTTGTAAACAGCTTGCTTAATCCGATCCGGAAAATTAAGACAATTGCACAGAAGATTGTACTGATGAGGATGCTGTTACCATTTACTACCAAGACTGAAAACTTTGCTACCTTAGCATGACCAGCTCCTAGCTCATTGCTGATACGTACACTGCAATCATTCAATTGTATCTCATTTGTTATTTATTTATTTGTTTATTTATTTATTTTTTACTAGCAGGTACCAACTTCGTCGGGATGTATCAGTAACTTAAAACGTTTCATTATGGAAAGAACAAGTAATATAAGATTTTAATTTCTTCCACGAATTATGGTGTGTGACTAACCTGGCTGCTGCGCTTAAGCCTAACATGAAACAAATGTCCCAATTCAAGAAGTTCATGCTGTATTTTCACCAGAACCAGAAGTTGTTTAAGTTAGATAAAAATGGTTTGAGAAGTTTCGAAAATACTAATACGAAAGAGAGAACATATTAAAGCAAGTCCTCAGCATGGGTGCATACCAAATAGAGATCGAGTCTAAGGAGAGTGTAGGATTTGGAAGCAGTCCTGATATGACCACTAGTCCTTGGCTGTACCATATCTCCAAGCTACATATTCATACCAAAAATCATTCTCACTCCTTAATTATATAAATAGAAAATTATACACACACATGTCACATGCGTAATAAATATTAAGCTCTATAACACTTTTTTTTTGGGTGTAAATTAGATCCACTACCGTTATGAAGTCTAGGAAAAATTTAGGCCGAGTACTACTTTTGAAGCCTAGTTAGGCCCAGAGACTATTTATAAGGTTGGGTCTAGTTTAGAAGTTTAGTTATTCATCTGCGTGTTTTTACGTGTAAATAAACAATGTTATTTTCATAAAAATAATAGAGAGAATTTCAATTTAGTATTATATGTTATATCAAAATATAAGTTTGATGCTTTATGTTTTGAAATATTTTATATCGGTATCTCAACTTTTCAGAAAATCTTTTGAGACAAAAAAAGCCCAAAAAAAACACATATTTAGTACAAAAAAAAAAAAAAAAAAAAAAACCACCTCTAGGTACTAAAAATTTTTTTCTAAAAAGTCGATATATTGATATAAAATATTTTAAAACATAGGTTACTAAACTTATATTTTAATATAACACATTGTACTAATATAAAATTTTCTCAAAATATAATTATATTCAAATATTAACTCTCTACAAGGGTATTTTTCTAGTTCATCCTGAAATCTGGTTAATTAATCATAGCCTCAAACCATATTTACATGTAAATTAAGCTCAAATTTTTCAATAGAAGTAGTTTATTACAGTACCAACTCTCTCTAAAAAGGCACTGTTTTCAAAGTGTGAAATTTTATGTAACATACCACAACATGACAGCAGAGGCAATAGTGAGCTTAAAATAAGGCCAAATCCCGGTGAAGGCTTTCCAGGAGAAGCCAGTCCAAGTCTCCTTGCAGTTTGGGCTCAGCAGAATGTAAAGGCCATTGGTGATGACCAGAAGCCACCAAGAGAAGCTGAGGGTGAGCCCAGCACCTATAAGCCCAAACCCAAACACGTCAACAACAAGCCAACTGAGGAGAATATGGAGGAGGAAAACCCCAACGGACATGTAAGCAAGTGGGTTAACAATATTCTGTGCCTGAAGAAATCTCTGCATGGGGCAGCTTAAAGCAAAGGCGTAGATCTGAAGAATCAACGCCCGGGCGAATATCTGGCCCTGTTCTGATATGCTCTCTGATTGGCCCACAGCGATGAGGATGGGTCCCGCAAACCAGTAGAGGAATGTGAGAAGAATTGCGGCGCCCAAATGTAAGATGACCGCTCGCTGGCATACGATCCCCATTGCAGCGTACTTCTTGGCACCATAGGCTTGCCCACACACAGTCTGTACCGCACTCGCCATGCCAATCTAAATTTTCAAAGAACGCGAAAAAGAAATTACGACAACTTAGCAACTTTTATGAAAGAAAGAATAAACATTAGGTCTTTTTTAGAATGTACATTTTTAAATTGTGTATGAAGAAGCAGGTGTTGGGAGAACTTTCCCATATGAGTTTGACCTAGCTTGAATCTGTATTAGTTGGGTTTACTTTCGTTAGAGTTGAGGAACCCTTTCAGTGGGTTCATTCCTTTAAATGGTGGGTCCAGATACCAGATGGTTTTCATCAAAAAAAATGTAATCAAAATTATATATTTTTTTTTTGTGAAAAAAAGATACTTACTGAGAATTTTCTTCTTTTAGTATCTTCTAAATTGTATTAATGAAGTAAAATATGTGCACTTAATTAAGGCAACACATGTACCAAAAACTAAAACCAAGATCAATGAAAAGTTTAAATTCAGAAGAGAGAAGTTCGCTTCCCATTTTTTCTTTGTTTTAATTTATTTGCTATTACTTAAAAATGACACTTTTAATTATTGTTCTTTCCTAACTCAACAAGCAATTTCGTCAAATTTTTCTTAAACGGAACCTTTTTCTTAATTATTTACATATTACAAAAACAAAATATTTTATCAAATAATTTTTTGTACATTATTCATCAATTTTGCTCTTTAATAAAGAAGTACTGTAAATTTTCCCCTTTTGCTCAATCATCATCAATATACAAAGAATGCAATACCAAAACCATAAACAAATATTTTTTTCCCCCACAAAATCCAAAAAAAAATAATAATAATTTTTGTAATTGCCGTTGTTATCTATTTGTAGAAACAAAGTAGTGAACATAACAAGAGAAAAGAAAACGTAACGCCCATGCCCAATACAAATTGAAATTTTCTTGGATTTACATATGAGCACCAAAATAAGCAAGAGACACACATGACAAAAATAATATGCCAAGCAGGTTATTTTCTTAATTTTTTTTTTCATACTTAATAAAAGAAATATAGCGTATTCAAAATCTACAGTGTAATTAAAAAGGCCACCATGTACGGATTCATTCAACAAACACTTGCTTGTCTATATAGTCTTCCTAAAATTCATAACCAGACACATGTTACCAAGCAAGTCGGCATAGGTAGTAACCCACCATAATACCGTAGGCAAGACCTTGGATTCCGACACTGGCGATGGAGGCGCCGGCGAGCTCCAGTGCGCTGAGGTGACCACAGAACATGAGAGTAACGAAGGTGAGCATGTAATTGAACTCCGACACCACAATCGAAGCCCCCGACAGTATCCAGAGGATCCTCGACTCCCACATGGCAACCCTAAACCACCATCGGACGCCTTGGGGCATTCTTTCCAAAACTTCCTCGATTTGGCGGGACGACAAGTCCGAGATTCGAGCACATTGTACATGTGACAAATTATGCTCATCAGAAGATCTATTTAGTAATGACAGCCTGGAGTTGCGGTCCTCGTCGTGTGCCATGTTTAAGCCAGACACCATACTCATACGTCGAAGAGCGACAAGTAAGTGCTTGAGTTAATTAATTGTTTACAATAAGCGAATTGCGACCGCATATATATCTCTGGAAGAGAGGGGACATTGACATACGACAATTATTATTTTTTTAGCTAGCAATTATCACTAGTACGTACCTAACGGTCAAATAATGTTGGTTATAACTACTTTTGTGGCACTATAAACATATAGTGGCTCAAATAAATAATTGGTTCCTTATCTTTTTAGTTAGATAGATACCTAACGGCCTGGAATTTTGTCTGTTTGGACTTGGGCGGCTTTCAAAAAAATGAGGAAGTGATATTGATGTGTGGGATATTTCACGTTGAGGAACTTATAATTGGCCTATGTTTGGTGGGGTAGAAAAGGGAGGGAAAGTAATTGAAGGAGAGGTTTTGGAAATGAGAAAAAAAAAAAAGTTGGGTTTTTTTCTTTAAAAAAAAAAAATAGGAAAACTATTACACCGTGAACGATTTTGTATGGTTTAGGAGTTAAATATTTTTAAAGTATATGGGTGTGTTAAATTAAGGTATATAATTTAGAGATTAATCCTTATCTTTTAGGGTGTTTGAGAGAGCGGCTAGAACTGCAGAATATTGGTGTGAAAACAATAATATGTGAGAGTTTTAAGCAGTAACAATTTCATATTTTTTACTATAGGTGCTCAGAGTTTATGCTGTTTGTTGGTTGCTAGGCTATTTAATGTAAGAAGTTAATATAACTAGGTACAACTAGGACCAAGGCTGCAGGTTGATTTTTGTTCGATTACAAAGAAAAGCAATAACGCTTGAGGGATACTAAATTTAATGCACTAGTTAAGATGTTATTTACAGCTCACTTTGACAATTTTTAACTACATAAATCAATATTTCTTTTTGACTATGTCATAAATTAATATATATAGTAAGCTAAGAAGGGAACTCCATATTAATGGTAATGTTATTCTCGGTGAAAAAAAAACATAAAATCACATTTTAATTTGGTATTTTATTTTGTACTTGAATTAAAATACATATACTGCAATGTTAAATTTATATCTAACATTTTTCATAAATTAGTTTAGAACTTATAAAAGCAAAATTTTTTAACTCAAAAAAATTGAAAATGACAATGTTACAGTTATTGTGAAAAAAAAAATCAATACTTTAATTGCTACATGACTAATTGTAAGAAATATTGAGCACATAAATGTTAAATTTGGATAAGTTTGTCAAATTTAATATTAAATATGGCATTAGTTTGAATAGTAATTTTCTTAATTAAGTACCAATTTTTTAGTATCAGCATTAAAGTATAGACTGGATTGGAGATACTGCTTTAAGATGTTTGTAATTCATCAAAAAAAAATTATGTATGTAATTTAGAAGTTCAATATCTTAATTAATATACCCCATATTCGGCCAAAAAAGAAATTCATATACCCCACAAAAAGAAAACGAAAGCAAGGAACCGTTCTTTTTATTAAGCAAAGGGAAGACAGAAGACTGGTTGTTCGTAACATGTGATTTCCTTTTGGTAAACGGTTGTCCATTGTGTTTGGTAAATTAGGTTCATAAAAAAAAATTTATGTATGTAATTTAGAAGTTGCAATATCTTATAGTATACCCCATTTTCGGCCAAAAAAGAAATTCATATACCCCACAAAAAGAAAACGAAAACAAGGGACCGGTCTTTTTATTAAGCAAAGGGAAGACAGAAGACTGGTTGTTCGTAACGTGTGATTTCCTTTTGGTAAACGGTTGTCCATTGCGTTTGGTAAATTAGGTGATATTAAACACGCAATAGCTGATAAATAAAAATAAAGACATGTAATTTGTACATCTTTAACATCAAACTTGAGACAAATTGACGTAAGAATGTTGGAACATGCATATCTCCACATTGATATGATATTGTCTACTTTTTGCTTAAACACTCATAAATTTGCTTTTGGACTCTATCTAAAAAGCCTCATACTAACGGAAATATTTTTCATCCTTATAAACCTATGATCCTTTCCATATGTAGCCAATGTGGGACTTTACTTGTATTCTTAACAATCCTCCCCTCAAATAAAGTATTGTTGGGTTTTGTTGGATTTTGTTATTCAAATAAGCAATGAAAAATTAAAATTAATTTCTACAAAACCCTCACAGGATCCATGCAATTTGATTAGATTGATAGGAAAGTCATAGAATCTTACCAGGATAACAAAAAGGGGGCAAGATTTCTGGAAGGAAAAGAGCGGGTTCATTCTGGTGACACCCTAACTTGAGCTTTTCGTATTCGGAATCAGATTTAGACGTTGTTACTCAAAGCAACGCCCTCTACAGGTATCCACACGAACAGACTCTCTCGAAAATGAATTGGTATGCTAGCACCCTCTCCTTACGTTAATCACTCTTAATCTAATTTTAAGGTTTATTAATGTTCTCGCCTTTTAGAATAAGAGAACGCATTCTTTTTCTTAATTCAGCTAGAAACCCTAAAACTAGATATATATATATATATATTGACTTCGAGATAGAGTCAGATTTAAACTAAGGTAAACTGTAATTCAAATATGATTCAGAGAATTTAGATAATGTCTGTAATTCAAATATGATTTAGAGAATCTAGATAATATCAGTGATTCGAATATGATTTAGAGAATCTAGATAATGTTAATAATTCGAATATGATTCAGAGAATCTAGATAATGTCAGATTCAATGAACCTAGACAAATCTAGTACATCGAATCTGGACATTATCAGGTTCATTGAACCTAGACATAGTAAACCTAAAATTCGTTTTTGGTCTGTTCTAAGTGTACAACCCTGTAGGTTCACATAATGTTAGTAGTGGGCTTGAAATTCTGTTTCTGGCCCACAAATCATAAGCGACCTCTAGCCAGACATTATGATTACCCAAGTTATGCAAATGTCAATAATCTGACATAACCTAATTCACAATAAGTATTAAAGTCCTTCGTCACTAGATATCTTGATTGAACATAAGGCATGGTTTATGTCATCCTTATACTATTCAATTATATTATTTCTCGATCTTAAGTATACTGATATTGATAACCCTTATCAATGCATTCTAATATAGCCATATATTTTACTTCAGTCTAACTTATCGAGGGGCTCATAGATATCTTTCTCATAATAAATGAGAGACAAGTTCCTTCTTAATCACTTATATTCCTCACATGATTCACTCTATATCCAACAATAATGAATTCCATCATCCTGTTAAAGATAATATTAGATTGTATTAAAATATAGAACTTGTCATGTAGGAAACTATGGTGATTTTAGGTCAGAGGACTAGGATAATACTATTGTGATGAGAATCACTTATGATAATTATCAATGCAGTATTCTCATGGCAGGTCCATCCAATACATCATTTCTCAAATATGTATCTATAAGTTGACTTAGTATCTCATACACATGATCAGTAAAACATAATCATCAGTCAAACTTCATACTAGTTTTCATTCATTATTATCCCAATAATAATGATCGACTAGGGTTAATTTAGAATAGAATTCAATTTTTCACCTAAGAGTTTTACTATTAAGTCACATACTTGATGACCTTAGGCAAAATTAACTATTCATGTAACAAAAAAAATAATGAAAATGCCTCTTTATTAATAAAATACAAATGTAACGAAATCAATATATGGTTATTATATGATTGACCTAGGGCACATCACTAACAAGTACCACTATTATTCTCATGGTTCGGGCCTCCCCTAAAGCTTATCTGTCCATCCTCTCTAGTCGGAGGATCACTCAAGGCCACTCCTCTCTACTGCATTGGGAGCGCGTGCCTTACTTGAAGCACTAAAGCACTGCCTACCTCAAGCATTCAACGCGGATCTCCTGGGTTCTACCACCTTCCTTCATTTGGTATCCGAGGATTCCACCCATATAACTTGGTCTGGGCCGTGACTCTGATACTACTTGTAAAGACGTAGGAACATGTATATCTCTACATTGGTATGTTATTGTCCACTTGGAGTCTAAGCTCTTATGACTTTGCTTTTGGACTACAACCAAAAGGCCTCGTACCAATATAAATATCATCCATCCTTATAAACCCACAATCCCATGTTTAGCCAATGTGAGATTTTGGTTGCATTCTTAACAGTTATATAGTGGATAATAAATAAAACAAAATATTTTTTATGTTCATAAATGTCAACTAAAAATTTGAAATAAAATTCCCAACAATTTTTCCTAGTGCTAATAACAAGAGGGACATTTTGATCTCCCCTTAGGATCTAAATTTAATTTTATGTCAATAGTTCCTTTTATTTAACTCAGTTAGTCTTAGACATGAAATGACTAATATCCATTTAAAATTAGCCTTTGATTTACAACCACCAAATCTCAATCCTTCATTTAATTACACCCTACCCCCCACAAGAATGGGAAAAAAAGAGAAAAGCCTAGACCCATCACTCCCTCAACCCCCATTGACAACCATCTCCATTGGCCTTTGTCCCCATGCAAGTATCCCCACATCTTGCCCCATAAACCCATTTGCATGCCCCTACACTCAAATGACCAAGCCTTGTGAAACCACTATAGCTTGTAATTCTCGAACCCTAGCAACCTAGCCCCTGTCATCTTTACAAAAACCATATACCTTAAACCTTGTATGGAATTACATGACCTACAATGCTCTGCCTCCAAATGCTGCTTAAGCCTTGACATTGCACATATGCTCTAATCATGAACCATAACCAAATGGTTGATAGAGAACCGGCTAAAAGCATGGAAAAAAATTTTTTCTTCAAAGAGCTATAAGATAAAATTGTCTCTGAAGGGCTCTAGAGATTGGTAAGGCAAAGTTACCTGCTACGCCTCTATATAGGGGTCAAGAGTTTGTTAATGAATTAAAATAAAAATAAAAATAAAAAACAAAAGTAAAATTTCAAAAATAAAGTTGCCTGGGACTTAAATCAAATCTCTCAAATCAAAAATAAAAATATAAACGACAATTAAACCATAGTTTAATGTAGTGCCTTAAATTTAATAATATAAAACTGTCGTCGTCATCATTTCAACCCTCAACAAATCTTAATACAGTCACAGAAAGTAACAATCGATGCTTACATTATCATGAAGAACATTCTTAACAATTGAAGCAATCCCAATATAATATAGCTACATAGCTTCCTCAACCATTTTCCTCGTAGCCGCCTCATATTTAGTGAGTCCTAAGAAGATAAAAATATAAGAGAATAAACGACAACATGCTTAATAGGAAAAACTATTACTCACCTTTAGGTTTTTTTTATCCTTTTTATCCTTACCACATTAAAACTTGCATGGTTAGTTAGTTCTCATCATTATTCATCAATTTTATCATGTTCAATTCTGGTGGATATCTTATGATCATTCTTACCAAGTTCCATACATATATATATATATACATATTAATTCAGGATTAATTATGCTCATCTATATCACCGTGCAATAGAATATCATATCACTCAACTCAACGAAACCCAAATGGGTGCACTTGATCACCCTCTAAACATTCCAAGGGTGTTCCGATGAGGGGACATCAAGCCCCAAGTCGATTCCTATACAATGCATTCTGGGACTTTCAGCTCAAGGGAGTGTCATCACCTCCCACCTATTTTACCTTTTAGGGTATTTGTGCCCAATGACGTAACTGCCGCCCTCTTCACGTCTCACTATTTCTCTATATTCAATCATTATTTATAGAGTCAGTTTTTCTAACCGTGCTTCTCAATTTATAACATGCGTCAATTCATTATATTCCTCGCTGTACAATATAGGATGAGTTCATGTCATAGTTTCATATGTGATACTCATATAATAGAGTTCAACATAGCTATATATATCTTGCAGTAAAACAATCAATTTTAATTCCATAAAAACCTCTCAAAAGATGAGTAATAGAATCCCTACCTTCCAAGCTTATCAACAATCTTTTAATCTCGGAATCAATTAACGTTAGCTCTACACTCCCTTGATCCTAATGTGTGCATAAGGACAATTAAAACTAAAGCACAACATGCAACTACATTCATAAATAACTTATGTGTAAATCCATCTCACTAGTGTTCCATTAAAGTTTTTATGCAAATTTCTTTTTGAATACCAAAATAAACAATTTTTGTCTTAACACAATATAAAATATATACAAGTAATCTATATGTTTTAGTCCCTAATAAGATTCATCAATCACTTAGGATAATATTGGAAAGGTTGCAAGACATTAAGGAATTAGGAGGTGAGCAAAGTTAGATTCTTGGTTCAGGTTAGTAGATGGTATACCATAGCAAACTAACAGTATACTTTTGCAAAAAGGGTAGGTTCACTATCTACAATCAGCACATGAGTTGATAGGTGGTTTACTTAAGTTAAACAGGCAGTATACTGCCACTGGCAAGTTTACTAGTTTCAAATCTGAAAATTGAAAAATTCATAGAAAATAAAATACAACTTTGATTTAGACTCATGATAACTTGTTAGAAAGCTTAGGATGTCTACTTTTTAAATGTGCAAACCAATTTACAAAATTTATTTTTATTTAATCTTAGAATTTTAAGAAAGAACCACTGCCCATGGAGGTATTACAAAGTTTATGGAATGTAAGTTTTTCTATAACCTAAAATATATTATCCTTGTTCAAAATCTCAAAACCATTTCAAAATATGCTGCATGCATTATATAATCACTATAAACATATTCTCATGAGTTTTATACCAAAATCATCTTCAAACCATATCTCCAGCCTTTCTTGCAAACAATGATGAAAACATGCTTAAGTTTGCTCTTCAAGTTCAAAACTTTAAAACATTAACCATAGAGCTATGGAAACTGGTTCTAAACATTCCTAACATGTTTCTAACATTGTCATCAAACTAAAATAAAGGTTGGTTGTGGGTTTTAACTCAAGACTCAAGTTTTTGTTCATAAATGCTCAAATATGCATGTTAACATAACTAGAAATTTGCATGAACTTTGAACACAAAAATTATGCATTAAACATGGAGAAAACATATACTAAAAACCAAGTTTTAGATTAAAGAAAACCTATCTCAAAACTTCTTTGAAAAGCACCAAAGTTCGGATTAAAAATCAAGCTTGAACTCTTGGAGTTTGTTGGCCATAAAGGTAACAGTTTTGGCTGGTTTTTGAACAAGAATATGGGTTGTGCCCTTGGGTGATTTTGTTTTGGACCATGTTCTTGGCAGCATTCTTGGTGGTTTTTGAGCAAGAAAATAGGCTACTCTCCTTGGTGTTTTCGGGCATGTTTGGTGGGCGTTTTGTTGCTCTAATTGTTATGGTATGGTTGGAAGTTTCCTTGCTTCAAAGGAAGGAAATGGTGGTTGAGTTTTCTTGGCTGTTCTTAGTGTTTTGCTACAGCAAAATGTGAGGAAGAAAGAGTGGGAGTGAGATAGACGTGAGGAGATGTTTGATCCAAATAAAAAGAAGGCTACATTGTTAAGTAATAATTTAGGGGACAAAGTTCACGGAAGTGGGAGACAAGTAGGTGAAGCATTAAGTGTATTATGTCTCCTTTAGAGACTTTAGTTCATATAATGCCAAATAGCATTTTTGTAATTAATTTAATGTTACAAAAGCGTTTTGGTAAATATACTAAATAGAAATAAAAAATTTTAGAAAATTTTGAAATAGGTAGAAATAAATAGGATGAAATAAATTTTAGATTAAACAAATTTTAGTTGGCATACTAATAATTAATTTAATTATCATATTATCCATTAGGAAAATAATGGGTGTCACACTACCTTTGGAGATGCCGTCTATTAGAGCTTTGTAGGTGAGCTGAGGTTGTATATTCCAGGTTCTATCAAGAAAACACTCAGAACTTCAAGGTTCTTTAACTGAGGTATGGTTGAAGATATGGTAATTTTCGTAAGTGGCTGGTTGCTAAACTTTTGGTTGAACAAATTGATATATGACATTATATTGCCTTTACATGCTAATGTAGAAGCCCTACAACAACAAGCATCAAAGTGTAAATATTGATTCCATGATGCAACAAAATCTTAAAAACTTTTACATAATAATCCAGAATCTAACTTAGGTTGTTATAAATTATAAATAGAATTCTAATCAAATGCACTTGTTGAAGATCAAAAATATCACTTTTGACTAATCAAAAGAATCTCAACTCTTAAACCTTCAATGCTATGTCTCTTCCTTCAAGTTGTTATATGTGTGACAGAACTTAGTAGATCTTCATCATAGCTTCTCTCTTTCCAACCACTATAGTGCTTGAGGAACTAGGATTATTAAAGGGGAGTGATCTAAGCTTTACTCTCTAAAATTTATACTATAGTAGTCTAAGAATAAATGAGTACCTAAGGCCTCTATTTTTAGAATAAGTTAGAGAAGTCAGAAGTCCATCAAGATTAGAAGAGAATTCTCTCTCTTTTACTTCCTATAAAGCATGACACACAAAGGGAATTCCTTCTGCTTACACACGCCGCCCCTTAACAAGGGAATTCAACAACTCCAGCCAATTTCAGTGTGGGGTTTTATGATTCTCTCCATCATCCTAGATAAATCCAATTTAAATTATCTATTTAAATTAGAATTTTATTATTTTGAATATTTTTCTAATTTAAATAATTATGCATAATTATTTGTAACCAGGATTTAAATTAATTATTCAAATATAAATAACTTATTATTCCAAATCTTAATAATTTATTTGATTAAACATTTTTCTTGAAACTAACAATTAATCATGTAAAATAACTAATGTTGACACCAACGGCCAAGTCGATTGTGCCTGGAGCAATAGAGTCTAACTAGACTTTGGGTGTACACACTAATAGGCCCACTAGCTTGTTTAGTGTATCCATCTCTATTACCTATGGTAACTACATTTATGCAATTTGTCAAGGAATTAGTTAGCTAGCATTAGGACTCGATGGATATATATTTAGCAAGTTTGACAATAATAGATGAATTAATCCTGGTTAATTATTTGTTTAATCATTACCTTTGGTGTCACTCCATTGAAAACCCAACAATGCACTCTTGATTAAAAAACCATATTATGAGACCATAGCAATATATAATTAGTCTTGTCTATGACCTCTCATACATAATGTATACCTATAGGTAATCCACAATCAGATAAACGACTTAATTTTGTTTTATCTTCTAATTGTTTTATCTCAAAGTTTTATTATTTCATTTATTTGAAAATTTTCATTTATAACAAGTGCAAATGGAAAAACATCTGGTTATCATATGTATCTAGATGACCAAGGCTTCATTCTTTTTCAATTTTCCTAAAGAATGCTTTTGGGTTGAAAACATTAACTCTTTATTAGAGAGCTATGTATTACGTGTTTATGAAACATGCTCCCATCGAATGTAGATTGCATCTTCAATGCATTGACAATAGAGCCTTCGATCATTGGAGCTTTTGTCTTTGGCATATCAAAAAATACAAGGTAAAACATGAAATCATAAATCCATTTTAGGCTAATATTACACATAGATGATTATTACAATAAATTGATTTAAGTGAAAGGGAATTATTACTAAATCAATTACACCTTAGGTCTACCCCAGTGTATGACCACCACTAAGTCTGCTACGTAATGTGTCTACCATGGAGCCAATTTGCTCCATCAGCTTAGATAAGCCGCCTCCCCAATTGGACGTAGATCCCATTACAGTTTTGTCATGTACAAAGTACCCATCTAAATATTGTGTTGACCCGTCATTTTCAGGCCATACCTTAACACTTTTCTTACTTAGATAGCTATAGAAATCCAAGAATATATTTTTTTTTACAGTAAAATAATAATACTCACATACATATACAAACCTCCTTATATATATATATATATGTATATATTCTTAACATAACATTTCTTAAAAGAGTTTCGTCTTACTTGTACCACATTATAAGTTATATTTAATACTTACTTTACAAGAAGTTCCAAATTTATTTAATATACATATACAGCGAAAACATTTCAGTGGCTGTATCCATACCCTTGTCTAGACATTGCACATGTACCGGTGCTAGCTTATCAATGAATCTATTCTGACCTTTTAGTTGAATTACCTACAGCATAAAATAAATAGGTGAGCGGATGCTCAGTAAGTCCAAACATAGCCTGCATATATAACCTATAAGTATGCATGATCTATTTATGCTTGGTTATAGACATTCATTGTTCTCTTTATATTTCGATCTTAACTAGGGCCCAAGTGTTAGTACCATATGCGCACATGGGTCATCATAACACTGAGACCAAAACATAACTTAGATCTCCCCTTGAGTCAGGAGCTGGTACAACACTTTACTCTTTGCCTAGTGATTCAATTACCAGTCCATAATTTAGGTTATCATATCATGCATGATGATTTATATACTTATAAAAAGTGCACATCATACACATTTTTTTTGAATGTATTAAATACATAAATACATTTGTATGTATATATATATATATATATGCTTTTCTAAAACCCTCTATCCTATCCTGTAGGTGGGGTTTGAACTTACTTGGGTATGCTATAGCATTAACCTAAATTCCAGTTCTCCACTAACCGTCCAAGTACTGTATATGGATAGTTTATGGCCATTAGCTAACTTACTACTATAAATCTATATGTCGACAAAATGTATATGTTAATTACTAAGTCGAGTTATTGCTTGGTTCATAAACCCAATCACTATGGATTCTATTCCTCTTAGTTCATGATTTCTTATCATCACTAACAAAGGGGAAAAAGAATTCTTTGCAAAAGACATTGTTTTTTTCCTATTTTGGGCGTTTTGGGGTTCGTTCGGGCTGTTTTACAAAAAATGATGTTTTTGGGCTCGATGGGTCTTTTTAAACTAGCGCCTGATTTTTGCTAACTCAATACAAAATATTGCTTTTTTGACAACAAGACAAAAATTCAAGAATTGGTTCTCTTATTTTGTAATAAAAATCAAATTTAGCAAAACTTTACAATTTTATCCCGAATATTGAAAATATTGACGATTTCACCCCCGAGACCAAAATGATCTTTTTATACTGTTAGCCTCAATTTTTTACAAGGGTTAAATTCTTCCAAAGTCTCTTACCCAAATTCCTTTCGTTTAAAAATTTTTTTTCTTTACACTTTTATTGAAATTTTGTGATAAAAAATTGTAAAATTCATATTTCATAAACCGTTGCAAATTTTAACAAACCGTTCACGATTTCTAACAGTTTCGTCGAGATCTACAACTTTTGTGTTTTAACTTTTTTGAAATTTCCATTGCATAGTGGACTTTTCTACCATGTTTCAAAACTGTCGAGTTTATGCAAATCTTTTCAATTTAGTCCTTTGTTAAGTTTCACAAAAATCTATTTTTAACACTAGGCACCCCATGTTTTAGAGCAAGTCCCAAAACCTCTTTAGCAAATAATTATGTTTGTCTATGCCAAATTTCATTCCTTTAAGAAATTACTCAAAGTTTGCAATTTTACTCAATTTCAAAACCAAACTAAATCCTAAGCATACAACCCCTAATTATTCTACTCATCACCATCACATACCTTAAAAGTATATAAACATACCATAATGTCAGGCCCCGCCAAGCAACAAAGAGGCTTCTTTCTTTTCTTAGGCGTTTTTAAGAGTAGATTTGCCCAAGGAAGATTCTAGAAAGATCTAGAGTGATCTACACTATTTCACAACATCCCAGGAGGTTCCACCATAGTCCAGCAGCATCCTGAAGACCTAAAATGTCCTGGAAGCCTCTAGACTACTCTGGAACTCTCTAGAACTTTGGGAGCACTTAGAGACATTATAGAGTAGTGTAGAATTCTCTAGAATACTCCATACTTGTAAATACCTTCCATACTTTACTAGAATAATATTCTAGATAGGAAATAGTAGTCGTCGGATCAATACAATCTAGACCGTCCATTCATTAGAAGGATGCCTATAAATAGGGACAACCCCTTCATTTGTAATCCATCCAAGAATAATCCAAGAATCCAAGAGATCTAAGAATCAAAGCCTTGTAAAGTTCTGTTAGCATTCCTTTCAGAGTTCTCCTTGGTCTCTCTTGTGTTCCCTTGTGTTCTAGGCAAGAGTATGAGTAAGCTAGGCTAACATAGTATCGGGACTATGCTAAGGCCGCACGAGTACCTTTGAAGAAAGTAAGCTCGTGATAGTTGGTATTAGAGCGAGGCTCAGGTTGAGACTATGGCTAAACAAGGTGCTACTTAAAGGGCCACGAGATCTAACCCTTCTGACGTGGAGGTGATGCAGGAGCGAGGACGCGAAGAAATAGTCATCCCTTATTTATGACTAAGCAAGGTTGATCGAAGGACATGATCTCTAGTTCGACTTACACCTATCTCGGGTAGAGGAGGCCATGAGTGGCATGGAGGCCCACGTGGATGATCTATGCCAACGGGTGGACGGCCTAGAAGCAGAGGATACCGCTATCCACACTACGATCCAAGGCATGTTGCTCCAACTAGAGGAGTCCTTGTGGGTCGAAATTGAGAAGGTCCATGACGAGTTCACCGGAGAGCTCACAAAAATGCGTCGAGCCCACGAGATGGAAATAAATAGCACACTTACATGCATTGAGGATATACGCGGGGATTTAGCCCTTTGCAAGCGTGCTTTGATGACAGGGTCCAACAGTAGGATCATTGAGGCTAGGCTCATTAAGGTGCCAAAGCCTAAAAGTTTTTGGGGATCACGCAATGCACAAGAAGTAGATAACTTCTTGTGAGGCCTAGACCAATACTTCGTGGCCATGGGCGTCACGAAAGAACATGTTAAGATTCAGTCTGCGGCTCTTTATCTCACCAACACCGTCATGCTTTGGTGGAGGAGAAGGCGAGGTGACGTCGAGAAAGGTATGTACACCATGACTACTTTTGATGACTTTAAAAGGAGAGCTTAAAAGGTAATCCTATCCTGAGAATGCTGAGGATGAGACTAGAGCTCATTTGTGAAGGCTTAAACAATCAGGGTCTATTCGTGATTACATTAAAGAGTTTACTAATTTAGTGCTTAAGATCCTTGATTTGTCTGACAAAGATGCACTCTTCAATTTCATGGATGGACTCCAACCATGGGCCAAGACCGAGCTAAGGCGGCGTGGGGTATAAGACCTTGCCACCGCCATAGTTGTGGCCGAAAGTTTGATTGACTACACAGGCCAAGGGGAACCCACCAACAAGCCAAGGATAAAAAGAGTGGGCAAGCCAAAAGTGAGGGAGACAAGGGCCAACGCAAGGATGAGCATCACCCAGATAACACCTTAAGGGGCAAGGACAAGGGCAAGCAAAATGACAGCAGGAGTTCAAGTAAGTCCAACAACCACAAATGCTTATTTTATGATGGTCCCCTTTGGGCTAGGGATTGCACACAGAAAAAAGCCTTGAATTCGCTCCTTGCAAGTCATCAAGACGGGACAGAAGCCGATGGCGGCAATAATGGTGCACACATGGGGTCGATGCAGTTGCTCAATGTGATCCAATCCACTCCTAAAACTCAAGCCAAAGGGCTACTCTTCATGGACATAACCATTGGAGAAAAGCCAATAGTGGCCATGCTCGATACAGGTACGTCCCACAACTTTATCTCAATCGAGGAAGCCCAAAGGCTAGGTCTTAAAGTAACTGGTGGAGGGGGCTCCATCCTGGCAGCCAATTCAGCTGCTTGACCCATTCACGGTATAGCCCAAGGAGTTAAGACCAACGTGGGAGCTTGTCTGGGCATTTGGACTTCTCAGTCGTGCCAATGGATGACTTTAGAGTTATCCTCGGATTGGAATTCTTGGATCAAGTAAAGACATTCCTAGTACCATTCGCCAACAGCATGTGCATCACGAACGGCGACAAGGCTTGTGTGGTGCCAACGATCAGGAACAACAAGCAAGGCATAAAGATATTCTCGGCGATGCAGTTTAAGAAGGGCATCTAGAGGGATAAGGAAAGTTACTTGGCTATCCTCAAGGAGTATGACAATGATGAGCAAGAGCCATCAAAAGTTGAACCAAAAGAGGTAGCAGCCGTCCTCAAGGAGTTTAAGGACATTTCACCAGTAGAGTTACCAAAGAAGCTACCACCAAGGAGGGAGGTAGACCATTAGATCGAGCTGGAACCAAGGACCAAGCCACATGCTATGGGTGCATACCACATGGCACCACTAGAATTAGCAGAACTAAGAAGGCAACTCAAGGAGTTACTCGATGCAGGGTTCATCAGGCCTTCCGAAGCCCTATTTGGCACACCAATCTTGTTTCAAAAGAAGAAAGATGGCTCCTTGCGCATGTGCATCGACTATAGGGCCCTTAACAAGATTACAGTAAAGAAAAAATACCCTATTCCTCTAATTGCATATCAGTTTTATCAATTAGGTCATGCCCACTATTTCTTAAAGTTAGGCCTTCGCTCGGGGTATTATCAAGTTCTCATAGCCAAAGGAGACAAACCAAAGATCACATGTGTTACAAGTTATGGGCCTTATGAATTCTTGGTTATGCCATTTGGACTAACAAATGCACTTGCTACATTTTGTGGTTTGATGAACAAGCTATTCCACTTGTATCTCGATCAATTCATGGTCGTCTATTTGGACGACATAGTGGTGTGTAGCAAAACCTTAAAGGAGCTCGTGCAACACGTAAGGGAAGTGTTCAAAGTGCTACAGGACAATGAGCTATACATCAAGAGGGAAAAGTGCTCCTTTGCCAAGCTAGAGGTAGTCTTCTCAAGGCACAAGATCAGGGATGGCTAGCTAATGATGGAAGATAGCAAGGTGCATGCTATCCAAACTTGGAAGCCACCAACCAGGGCACACAAGCTATGATCTTTTCTTGGGCTAGTAAACTATTATCGCCGTTTTATCAAGAGTTATTCGGTGAGGGTTGCCTCACTGACCAACCTCTCAAGAACAACAAGGCATGGGACTGGACGGAGAAGTGTCAAGAGGCCTTTGATGATCTAAAGAAAGCAATCAGTGAAGAGCCCGTACTCAGCCTACCCGATCACATGAAACCATATGAGGTACACACTGATGCCTCTGACTTTGCCATTATAGGTGTTCTTATGCAAGAGGGACACCAAATTGCTTATGAAAGTTGGAAGCTCAACGAGACTGAGCGACGCTACACAGTACAAGAAAAAGAGATGACAACCATCATCCATTGTCTTAGATTGTGGCGCCATTATCTACTTGGGTCAAAGTTTGTGATCATGACCAACAACGTTGCAACAAGCTACTTCCTGACCCAAAAGAAGCTCAGTCCGAAACAAGCTAGATAGCAAGACTTCCTAGCCGAGTTCGATTATGTCATGGAATACAAGCCAGGAAAAGTGAACATGGTAGCCGACGCACTAAGCCGAAAGGCAAAACTATCAAGCATTTCTCAAGTCACTAATCCACTGTTAAACAAAATCAAGGAGGGACTAAAGGTGGACCCTCAAGCACAAAGCATCATCGCCTTGGTGAATGAGGGCAAAACCCAAAGATTTTGGCAAGCTGATGACATCCTCTAAACCAAAGGCAACCATATGTATGTGCCGAAGTGGGCCAACTTAAGAAGAGATTTAATAAAGGAGTGTCATGACTCCTTATGGGCGGGCCACCCAAGTATGAGGCACACACTTACTCTCTTGAAGTTTGTCTACTATTGGCCTGACATGCAAGATGGGGTCGAGGAATATGTATAGACTTGCCATGTTGTTTTCGATCCCAATACCTAAAAACGAAGTGTCATTTTTTTTTCAGGCAAAACGCCCACTTCTCAGCCAAAAATGACATGTCGTTTTGACTGACCCAAAGCCAAATGACATGTCATTTTATGTCGTCTTCAACCTTGAACCGGGTCGTTTTGACCCGGCTGACATGAAAAATGACGTGGTTTTAGACCTGGCTCGTTTTTCACCATCTGGACACCGTTTTTGACGTTTCAAATTACAAAATTCTTAGAAATTTAATGCCTTAATGATTTCTAACCTTAGTTTCAATTAACATACACTAAATTCAAAAACCCAAAAACCAAAAAAATTTTCAACCGTAAGTTTTTCAAACACAGTATATTCTTTCATATTTCTTTATGCAAGGCAGAGGTCTCCACCGGCTCGGATACCAAATGTGGACTATAAAATTCGATTCTATCATGCCAAAAACAATATGCATAGCAAAATCACAATAGAAGCGTAAAAAAAAAATACCTCCAGCCATTGCTTTTTCCCTATATGCAGTCCAAAACTCTTGCTATAGCCTCCTTACTTTTTCTCTTCTTGGTACTTTTATCGCTCAAACACTCAATTTGATGGTGTATAAACTAAATAGAGAGAATAGTGATAGGGACCAAACTATAGTTGTTCAACACATGTACGTAATTTTTTTTTTTCTGTTCTTCTTCTGTTCTCATATATATTAATCCTCCCATCAAGGAAACACATATATATAGCAACAGAAAATTTCAGTTACCCGGATTGGTTTAATGGGAAATGAATATGAGACCACTAATGCATAATTGTTACAACAATAAATT
>CAMOHE010052419.1:29150-46950 GCA_946598075.1 Artocarpus hirsutus | reverse complement strand
TGAACAAAACAAACCTTTTTATATTTTATGGCTACCATTCACCAAATATGATTCTTGCAACGTTATGCACAAATCAATTTTGACAAGTAACGGCAGGGATGATTATTGGTAGGAGGGGACGGGTATGCTTCCCCCGCCGCTACCCCTCCCTCACCCTCACTTTTGGCCCCCATATCTTATATTATTTGAGGCGGTGGTCAGGATCGAGAAATTCCAACCCGAGGACTTTATGTATATCTTAATCAATTATTGGTTGAGAGCTTAGGAAACAGTTTTTGCAACATAATCAATACTCAAAGTAAATTTCATCAAATTGAATTTATAATTCAATAAGATAAACTAATATGTCACGAGAACGATCAATATCTCAAATGAAAATCAAAACTAAAGATAACTATAGAATTCTCAAAACCATATAAAACCATGTTTATGCTATTCACAATCCCATATTTTTTAAATTGTATATTATAATACACAAACACACACACACACAAGTGTATAAAATATTTTCTAGAACGAAAAAGGTATTTGTATATCAAGGGGCAGGGAGGGGTGATTCCCCTTCTCCTGCTGGAGGGATGACTTTAGGGTGTGTGCCAGTGGTTTGTAGGTAAGATACTCATCCTTACATAACAAGAGTAAAATTACCGTTATACTATGTCTGTGATCGTAATTATGGAGTCATATTTTAAATGCAAAACCTATTTCTTAGAAATATATATTTTTCTAATTGAACTATTTTCAAACTGTAGATGCTAGCCGTCGAGATATTGTGACAATCTAATGAAGTAATTGTGGTGCATATTAAAAAGTATGAAGCTTAATTTATGCCCTAACGAATTATCACCTTATATAGAGGATTATGGGAATCAAGGCTAGAATTAGGCACTGCAGTGCTAAAGAAGTGAGCATCGAGCCTTTTTCGATTGAGAGCGCACACTGGGGCACCAACTCAAGGGTGCAGCTACACTCATGGAAAACAAATCCGAAGCAGAGCAGGAAAATTCATGCCATAGCATTAGCAAATAGGTCACGCGAAGCAGTGCTACGGTTGGACAATTGAGGGTCTTTTTTTTTTTTTTTTTTTTGCCTTGTGGGGATTGTTTTCTCTTTCTTGCAAATCTATATATGAGACATGTTAGGGCTTATTTGTGTAACTCAGAATATATATGTATATATGTGTGTGTGTAGAGAGAGAACCCTAGATAGAAGGCATACAATTTTTTGTTTGCAAACTTCTTTATCGTCATAGTGAACTATTCTGTAGTGACTAAAAATAAACGTAATTCTCATGTTGAAGATGAACCCTTATCAATTTTTGTGTATGTTTATTCGCTTATTTTTTGTTTTGCGGAATTTGCTCTCAGTAGAATTAAAGCATTTAATTCATAATAGTGCATGTGATACTCTTATTCTCAAACCTTTCAATATATTGTCCAAATTTTTAAAAAAAATGCATTTCTTTTTTCCAAAAACTGAACTAGAGGTTAATGAAAATAGTCACCCTCAAAAGAAAGATCATTGATATAGGTAATTGGGAGATCCTATTCATGTAATTACCAGCTAGACAAGCCCTTGTATGCCATAAGGGCACGGCACTTCCTCTTGAATGAAACCCGTATCAGCGAAAACTATTTTATTTCTTTCCTATTTTTTTTAATAAATACACAATTAATTCACTTTTATGACAAGAAGAAGTATCTCCTTAGTACTTTTTAGTTCGGATAATTCCCTTATTTATTTAACTAGTAATGAGCACGCTCCCTGCATTTAAAAATTTTTTTGATACGAAGATTTAAAACATAGAAAATGCAAATAAAAAAAGGGAGGACGAAAAAGGCAAAGAAAACAAAAGCAAAAAAAAAAAAAAAAGAAGGATAAAGGAAAAAAAAGATAATGAAAAAAGCCAATAAAAAGATGAAAAAGAACAAAAAAAACAAAACTAAAAAATAGAAAAGAAGAGGAAAAAAAGCAACAAAAAAATCAAAAATAAAATTATAAGAGGGTACGTGTGAACCAATAAGAATTGCCTATTGGCTCTTTTAATTAGATAGTATAGATTTTACATGTGTGTTATTGGCCTATTGGGTGTTTTAATTGGATAGTACAGATTATACATGTGTTATTGTCCTATTGGCTTTTCAAGTATTATACATGTGTGTTTGACTAGTCATGGTGCACATGATTGTTCTTTAAATTCTTACCCATCTCAAACACGGTTATTCAAAAAATTATGGACATGAAAACTGTGGTATGTCATTTAAGGATGGCTCACTAGACGCCAAAATTGTCACCCATCCAATCCAGAAGCAGACATGAAATCTGTCGCTGTCAAATGGGTTTTATTTTCAACCACATTCAATGCCTTGCTCGTCCCAAAATTAAAGAGAGTTTGGAACGCGCAAAACTCAGTTTAATGCATTGTCACGGCATTAGTGATATAAAACATTACTTGATCCAAACAGTTGATAGCACAATTTTGTTGATGATGCCATTGAAATCATAGGGCCATATGCAAAGCAAAAAAGGCTTTAATTTTTTTTTTTTTTTGGGGGAAAAAAGTTCTTTTACGGAAAAAATCATTATCCAAAACAAGTCTTTGGTCCAACAACCAGAACCTTGGCTAACTTGTGGTCCCATATCTTTAGTTTTCTTTACTTTAGGATTAAGATGGAGATGCCCAAAATTTTGACTTTTTAAATAAGCTAACCTTGTCACAGATTAAAGCAAAAACTTGTATCAGACGAAAAATGCATGTGTACTCTAGTGATACATAAGTAGCACGCAATTTAGATGTGGAATCTATTTGCGGAGAGAGACACCCAAAAACAATGATATTGATTGAAATGGGGTTTATACACACATGAAGTTAACCAATTTTATTCGATTTATTTAAGGTTTGTGTCCAATACATGAGAAGAGACAATATATATAGGTGTTTGATAAACCAGTTTGAACACAAAAAATGAGTTCAAAGATTATAACATATGAGAGGTTTTCATTTAAGCTATTTTTTGTTTTATACTGTAACTACGTAGAGTTTTACATCAGTTTGAACAAATGTGCCAAATGCATGGATTATCGATTAAAGATTTTTAGT
The DNA here is from genome assembly GCA_946598075.1 of Artocarpus hirsutus. Taxonomy (NCBI): domain Eukaryota; kingdom Viridiplantae; phylum Streptophyta; class Magnoliopsida; order Rosales; family Moraceae; genus Artocarpus; species Artocarpus hirsutus. Next base: position 43,850 of record CAMOHE010052419.1, on the reverse strand, counting down.
CTTTGGTAATTTCATGTTACTTCTAATGTTGAGATTTTAAATTTTAGTTTCTTCAACACAAATTAAAATAAAAAATAATTAGAAATGGACACACCAACAGCAGTTACCAAAAGCAAAAGCTTAAGTTCGTCACAAAAAGACCGGTTCTTTGTGTTAGATGTTGGACTAAAGGATGCAATTTTCTGTTTATTTTATGTAACAATGACTTTTAAACTATAAGACCGATGAATTTATCCTTCGTTTATTTTTTATAATTATTGTTATACAAAATAAATAATATGTTACACTCCCTACTCCTACATTTTGTATTATAAGATTGATCATTGTAAATTTTCCTACCTGTAATATCAATTTAGGTAGCATATGATCATTATTTTAAATTTGAAATAGTGTCTCACAAAATCATAATTCAATACGAAAATTTTTTTGAGGTAAAATTCATAGCGATGTTAAAACTACAACATATATATACGTGGAGAATTTTTTGATAGGATACACAAAAACACTTTACTAATAAGTTTTTAACCATAAGATTTTTATCATAATATGTTAAATTGTCATATCTTATTTAATCATATACAAATTTTATTTGACTTTTAAAAACTCTACCTAATTTGATGTGACCTTTCAGAATCATGTCACATCGGTTGAGTATTTTTTTCAATATTCTACCTGACTTGCTATATGCACATTTAACTCAAAAATTAAAATGAAAAGGGGTTAGCCAATTGGAGATATCGAATATGAACATATAAAGAGTTTAGCACAACATATGAAAACGATGCATATGACTAATAGACTATGGATTCAGTGGCATAACATTAATAGACTATTGTTTATCACTTATAGACTACAATTTATTACAAATAAACTAAATTTTCACTGATAGTTTATGGTTGATCGCTGATAAACTCTTACTGATTGATGACGATGCAAAAGTACATATTTTTTTGTCTTTTTAACTTTATCATTACTAAAACCGGCCAATGCAAATTTAAAAGGTATGACCATTTACTTTGACAGGCCCTTAAATCCTTCATTTTACCCCAAATCCCTAAATTCAATTACATGGTCACAAAAAGAAAAGAATCCAAACAAATTGGAAAAGTATTACTCAAGCTCTAACAACATGAAAACGATCCATTCCAAAACATCTTAATTTCATACATATCCTTAGAATAAATAAATAGGACTTGGAACATGCCCCTATCTCTAAATTAAACTATTTATTTTGGTCTAACAATTGTGTGTGTATTTTTTTATTTTTTTTTTATTTTTTTAATGAAATTGGGGCTTTGAATCGTTATACCTTATTGTAGAATTAGACGTGAGATTACCACTTGCTATATCTATGATTTGGTGTAACAAATTAGTCTAAACACAAAAATAAGTATAAATAATATATATATATATATATATATATGTATGTATATTGAGGGGATTACATTTTCTTTCCATAAAAGCGTAGCATTCATTCAACCGATATGAATATATGATAAGCATAAAAAGTATTGCAAACGTGGAATTTATAATCTATAACAAAATTTTATTTAGGGAGGTAAGATCATAATATATATCATATTTTAATAAATAATGGCAATAAAGTTGTAAAGTGATATAGATTTCCCACATAAATCCAATTTTTGCCAAGTTTATGTTTCCTTGTCCAAGTAGCTTTCTACTAATGTAATAATTCACGTCGAACATATTTCTACTTATAGTAAAATTAATTAGATTCGCAAATTATAGTTTGAACTTCGGCTCCCAAAAACCCCTTAATTAATTTGTTTGCTTTATTACTGATTTTTTTTTTTTTTTTTGGGAACACGTAACCAATTGAGGACCAAACATCTCCAATGTGTTTAACGTTGATTTTGAATTGCGTGAAAGAATGACCAAGTCAATCGACGACTACTTTTTCTTTTAAAGGCAGTCAACGACCACTTGCGTTGCTCAGGTGCACCACTTGCATGTTGAATGCATTTACTTTCTTGTCGGCGGCTGCCCGTCGTACACGTGTGTCTGAAAAGTATCTAGGACGTGGATCATTCGTAAGCATCACATGAAATTTAGGTACGTTTGGTACATAGAATCCAATTAATGATTTAATTTCAGTCGGTGTGATTTAAGTTAGAATTTGAGTTGATGATTTGAATTGTTATTTGAATTCGTGTTTGGACGTGCATTTAGGTTTTAATCTGAGTACGGAATAAAATTGAAATTTATATTTGAAAAGGTAATAAAAATAGTTTTTGATTTATTAACAATTTTAATAAATTCTTAATGTTAATGATCTTAAAAAATATGCAATATGGATCTTCATTAGGAACACAATAAAAAAAGAATCATCTCAATTGGATAGTAAATGAAGAAGTTATGATTTTTTTCTTAAATATAGAAGAGAGAATTTTAGTTTTTACTGTAGCAAAGATATCCAAGTATCAAAAGTTTAGGGGAGAATAATGGTATGTTTGTTTCGTCCATTCTTTGAACTCAATAGACTTAAATTTGGATTCGAGTATCAAGAATCATTCGGATATGCGCTTGTTTCCTCCAAAATCTAAATCATTTGAGTATCAAGAATTTAAGTTTTCAGAATTCTCATCCACTTTAAACTTTTGATACTCGGATATCTTTTCTACAGTAAAAACTAAAATTCTCTCTCTTATATTTGAGAAAAAAAATCACAACTTCTTCATTTGATATCAAATTGAGATGATTCTTTTTTCACTGTGTTCCTAATGAAGAGAAGAATAAATCAAAATCTATATTGCATATTTTTTAAGATAATTAACATTAAGATTTTATTAGATTTATTAATAAATCAAAAACTATCTTCACTACCTCTCCAAACACAAATTTTAATTTTCTTCCATACTCAGATTAAAACTTAAATGTGTAACACCCACCAAATTTTCATGTAACGGATTATATCATGTTAATAACGACGTTAAGTATTATATTTATATTATGTGTATGATATATATATAAAATAATGGTGCTAACCATTTTATTTTAAGTGCTATGACAGGTGACACTCACGTGGAATAAATGTGCTCAAGTGTTCATGTCATTAATGTTATATGTTTAATCATAATTTTATGATAATTTAATGTTTTGAATGATTTTTGGTACGTTAGGGCAGATTGGCAGGCAGGACCATTTAGTTCGGCAGGCCGAAATGACCCCCTTTGGAACGGCAGGCCGATGGTATATCATCGGTAGGCCGGACTTCAGGAATCGGTAGGCCAAAGTGGGACATCGGCAGGCCGACGACAGCTGACAAGCAGTCAGCAAAAATCTCTCCAAATTTTGTGATTGAGCTAATTTTGTGATTGGATAATTGATTTTGATTAATTGACATATTTTTGGGATGATTTCTTTAATTTTGGTAAAGAAGCAATTGACTTTGAATTGATTGAATGCATTTGATAAGGTTTCCCGTTTTACAAAAGCAAAATATGGTAACTTGAACCATATCTGAAAGTTCTGAATTTTTTCCTTAATCTCCTCCATTTCCCACATGAAGAATGCCCCAATCTTAGTCAGAAAATTCTGATATTGAGGGGGGAGACTATCCTTTCTTTACCCCATTCTTATTTTCTTTTTCACATAAAACAATTCTCTCTCTCTATCACGTATTTTCTCTCATTCTCTCTCTCCTCTTCACATCTTTCTTCTTCTCTCTCTCGAAATTTCCTGTTATTATTGAGTAAAATATTGAATTTTTGGGTGAATTCAAAAGAAGATTGAAGATAAATCGTTTTGAGGTAAGCACACATTTTTTTTTTTTAGTATTTTCTGAAATTGTATCTCTCCTCAGTCCGACTGTAATATCTCCGTCTAGGAATGTCATTTTGCTATGAAATTTTTATATGTTGTTCATGTATGTGTTATGTGTTAACCCTCAAAATTTCCCCTCAATTGGATTTTTCTATGAAAATTTATGAATTTTCTTCTCTCTGTCACACACAGTAAATTATTGCTGATCGGTTGTGTTGCACATATGTATGGGTGTTGTTCTTAATGCAAATGAATGTTGTTGTGCATGAAATTTGGTAAATATGTTCATGTATATGTCAAATTATGGACTGAAAAGTTTGGTAATGATTTGAGCAATATTTTATGTGTTATGAAATTTTTATGGATGCTAGGTATTTTGACTATTTTAACGGTAAATAGTTGAACTTTTATTGTGTGACATTTTTTGTATGATTATATGATTTTTATTTGGTGATGGGAAATTTTATGGTTCTGTAATTATATATCAACGACTTGTAATTTGAATTTTAGGGTCATAATAATTTTATTTTAATTATAGGAAAATGATAAATGCATGAAACTCACTGCTTACACATAGGATGTTATTTTGGTCTCTGCTTTATTTGAATTGTGTTGAATTTATTTGAAGCTAATCTTTGGGTATGTTGTAATTTTATATGTCTATTATATGTAGTATTTTTATGGAATTATTTTAGAACGTAGATAATTTATTATAAGAATGCAAGTGTGAACTGCTCACTGTTTTGTTATTGCTAGCAGTTTTGAAAGTGAATGTAACATGACTTATTTTAAATATTAAATGAAATTTTTATGACTAATGAAAAATCATGGTGATAGATTTATGTGTTATCTTTATTCCTGCCAAATTTGGCACTCAAATTATATGTGAATGTAAAGTTATTAATTTTTAAATTTATGAAGGTCAGAAATATAAGTGTTTTGAAAGTATTGTTTTAATGTTTTATGGTTAATGAAAAATGTAGTATGAATTGTCATGTTTCAAGACATGCATGTATGTATGATGTTATATGAAATGGATGTTAAGTTGTGGTGATTAATTCATTGAAATTAAATGTAATTGCCATTTTATGAATGTATGACATAACACAATATGAAATGAGCACATCAAGACCACGACGTCGTCACCTACAAAAGTAAGGTTAAGTAAGCTTTTTGAGGTAAGTACATTCTCACCTACAACATGATGTGTTTATGAAACCATATAAACACATGTTTATGGAACATAATTTGAAAACTAGTATAGCTCATGACTCGATGGAATTGGAAAGAAAGGATTTTATCAACTTAACCCAAACGGAGGAGACGAAATCCACCTATAAAACAACCTCTCAAAGGGAGAAACCCTAACTAAGAAAGAAAACACTCAAGGTTGTATACAATACTCAATATTCTAGTATTTTATAATTAGCTTATGAGGATATTTATAGCCCTCTAACAAAACGATAATAAATACACACTTAATAAAAGACATAGTAATCAAGTAACGATAAATTAATAACAAAATAAAGCTAAAATATAAAAACCTCTATTATAGTGATAGCCTTCCTGCATCAGTTCATCCCGCCTATAAAAAGAACTCGTCCTCTAGTTTAGTAGAAGAACACGTAAATGAACTTGTAGCAAGTGAGTCCACTAGAGTGATATGTAGAGTGAAGGAAGCTTTGAAGAATAGATCACCATTTTGGTTTGTGGGAGTGGTAGATCTCAACCGAATAACTTCATTAAATCACATCCCAAACCCACAATGGCACCCAAGAAATGGTCCATCAAAATACCAAAATTCCTAAGCTACTCGGCATTGATGCCAGCCTGCCTCTTTAGACTTGATACCTTTAAAATTAAAATCCAGTGCCCCAACATACTGATCAGCATAGATTGATAACTTAATAACTAATTCGTTACAAATAATGCTCTCAATTTTTGTTATACCAAGTTGTTCATCAATTAGTCCACATTGAATTCCACTAATTGTTTCAAGACCACTGTGATCATTTAAATATTCAATTTCAACAGCACCAATAGGCTCCGTAAGCTCTTCTTTAAAAAGCATGTTAAGACCAATTAAACTATCCTTATTGTCAACTTTATTTGATCCCAATGAATCCATAATCTCTCCATGATCATTGTTCTTACATTTAGTAATTTTATTTCCATAATGTCACCAAAAGTATTTTCATTTTCTTCATAATCAAACTATTCAACTACAATTTTCATCATATTGTAGAGAGTGGTTTTACCTTTTAAAGTGGGTTTAAGCTTGAGAGTACCACTTTGACCACTAGAAATTAAAATGGGGTTTGACTCAAGTTGCTTGTTAGAATTAGGAACCTGATCTGAGCAATATGTTTATTTGTCGAGCTTGACAATGTAATTTCGGTCACTTTGACTTTAGGCAAGCGCAATCTTCTTGAGCACATCAGTGCATGATTGAACTTCTGCAGAATGAGTGAATGGAGACAGACCATTACTGCATTGAATGGTGCCACCACATTGATAATTGCACCCTCCTCCACAATCATTGGCCCCAAAGGCATAGGAAGTGAAGTCGTCGGTGTTAACGAGGAGTGAGGATATTGGGGTGTCGGGGAGAGAACTGCTACCACATTGAAACTCTCCACGGCAACCAACACTATCCTCTCGTGCAAAAATTAGTGAAATGCAATCGGCTGGGATGTTAATTGTTTGCAAATCTGGGGCAGCTATAGTGTCATCAAGATTTCCTCCTTAGCCTTCGTTATTATCGATCCCACTCCTCCAACGGCAACTCTCAAGGGAACCACGCGGAATTGAACCTATATGCATTATGTGCTCTTGTGAAGTTAGAGACCCAATGGTGGAGCGAATGGATTCATGACAAAAAGACTCATAAATCTTATCAAGCCATTAGAGGACACAACGAAGAGCTAGTTGATCTGGTTGTTTTGCGCAACTTTGGTTCAATGGAGGTTGTTGATTTCCATCTTTCTCATAGATCCATGCCTCAATCTCATCATTGGACTTAGAATCAGATGACAGTGGAAGTGGACGACGACGGAGTTTCAGATGGCACTGGGTTGCTGGTGATCTAAGTTCTCCAAAATCTCAATTCACTTCCTTGCATCATTGTTGAGGTGGTTGGTTATAGTAGTTTTGGTGGTGTTGATGATGGTGGTGATTGTGGGAATGACATGAGATGAATGGATATTGGTTTGGTATGTGGTGGTTATGTATTAGTCAGTGGAGAGGTGTTAATGGTAAAGAAGGTAAGATCATGGTGATGGTGATGGTGATGGTGATGGTGATGGTGATGGTGGTGGTGGTGGTGGTATCATGAAGAATATGGTAAAGGTGGTGGTGGAGAATGAGGCCATTGATGGGCACTCCATTGTTGAGCTTCACATCTTTGATCATACACTTCATGTTCATCGACCTTGAAGTAGCTCCAATATTCGACCAACCTAAGGCTCTGATACCAACTAAGGCAGCGAAATTGGAAAGAAAAGATTTTAACGGCCTAACCCAGAGGGATGATCTAAAAATCCACCTAAACAAAAGCCTCTCAAAAGGGAAACCCCTAACTAGAAGAGAAAAATACTCAAGGTTGTACTCAATACTCAATGTTCTAGTATTTTATAATTAGCTTACGAAGGTATTTATAGCCCTTTAACAAAACGACAACAAATACACACTAAATAAACACAAAGTAATAAAGTAATGATAAACTAATAACAAAACAAAGCTAAAATATAAAAACCTCTATTATAGTGATAATCTTCCTACATCAACTCATATGTGATATATTTCCAGTATTTGTTTAGGAGACAAAGTTCAACACAAAAGACACTATTGTCATGTAAATACGTTGAAGTATATTCACTAATTGAAAGTTAAAATCGATAGATGCCTTCTTCTTTGTATGAGTTTATCATTGTTGAATCTAGAGAAACATTACAATCTAATAGTGGATTGTTAGAGAGATTGTAACATGTCTCTCCAAAATGTTTGTGATCAATGATTGCAATTAAATGAATGAAAATACATATTTTTGTTATGTTTAATGTTGGCTCAGAGCACTGCGGCACTCAAATTTGAGATTGCGGCTCTATAAAGTGTAATAAGCATTACGAGGAAACGAGGTGCTGGATAGTGGCACTTGGGTGCTAGGTTGCCTAGGCACTGATACTGTGACACTCACTCAAGAAAAGCACCATTTTTGGTACAGTACACTTGACGTCGCGACGTCCTCATGTGCTGGCATATGATAAAATTGTTTTAGTGCTTGGAATGGGCGGTTCTAACCACTAACTCAGTTATAAACAGTGTAAAGCTCTCACATGCTATAGTAAAAAGAAAAAAGTTGCTACAGTATAAAGCTCTTACATGCTACAGTAAAAACAGTAACCATGCCAAACACCCTATGTGTGTTCTTTGAGTTGTTTCGAACCGGTGTATTCATTGGTTGTACGCTTTCATACAAACCTGAACACCTATTAGCAATAGATATATCCGTTGTAATAATTATATTAATACATGAATATATACCTTTATAAATAAAGAGATATCTTTACAAATCAGGATGTATGTTTATGTAAAGGGTTGTATGAATTGAGTCGGTTATGTCCATTAGAAAATCACACCTTTGTCTCTATATAAACTCAAGAAAATCTATAGATATCATCTATTTTTTGGCATATAATATTATTGTTAGATATTGTGTTTAACGATTTATTGTATCTTGGGGGAAATTTGCTGCAAAACTTGTCAACAACTTAAGAAATGAGGGCAAATAAAACCTTTAAGAAAAGTATTCCAATACACCTCAAATCTATCATCTTTTCTAGAAATCAAAGCCTTCATTTTCCTGTCTATACATTCAAATTCTTCCACAATTACTAATATTAAGCGGGAACTGACTCTAGCAAAATTTTATGATTACCATATAACACGTGTAAAAGACAAAAGTATGTGGCAGATTACTATCATGTAATATAATAATCCCTCAATTAGTGGTCTCAACTGCATGTTCCAGACCGTAAATACCATGTAAAACCAGGCATACTTTTAGCATTTTTTTAATAATAAATTCTATATATAAACAAAATGAATGAATCTTCAACTCCCTAACCCCACTCAGACAGTAGCATTCAGATATATAATATAATATCTTTACTCAAAATCAGTACGTAAAGTAATATCTTTCATTCAATTATGACAATTATTAAAAGAAAAATTTTAAGAACTTTGCAATGGTCCAACAAATGTAGTTTTATTAATTGAGATGTTTACTTTGACAACTCATGAAAACCGATTAATTAAACTCTTAGCGAACGTGGGCGATTATCTTTCTTTAATATTATCAATAGGGTTTTTTTGCAGCTCAATAAGGGCAAAAGATTATGAGGCTATCATGTTTGTATCCTTCAGGTGATTCCAATTAGTGGTTTGCACGCTTTCAATAATGCCCTTTGAATGGCTTTATCTGAGAGATATAGAGAGAAACTTAGGAAAAAAGCTGTCAAAATTGATATTACAGATAGAGATATTCCGTTCCCTTTCTTTGGCCTATAATTATATATAGATATGTAACATTATGAGTCTCTCTCTCTCTCATTGACTTTGTGATTGTTCTTTAACCAAAAAAAAGGAGAATAAGGGTATACATATCTTAATATTACTTGGGTTGATTACATTTTAAACTATTTTAGTTTGAAGTCATCTTTGGAATTTCAATATTAGATAGGCATAGTTGATAGTCAATAAGATATTAGAAATAAAGTTTCAAGTAATTGTGACTTAGTCTCTCCGTTGCTGGTGACGATGGTGGTTGTCGTGTTTAACAAAACATCTCATACACTAGTTAAGTAAGCTTTGTCTGATAATGAATAAAAATGTTTTTAGTTGGATGACTATTCCAATTACATCTTTTCTATTTATTTTTTTTCAAATGATGAATAGTAGGTAGATGCTACACAAGTTTACCTAAAGAAGAAATAATAGGATAAATATTGTGGGTACCAACTCATAATTCTTTAATTAGTGACACTATTGGAATATGCATATGGCTATGAATTATCAAATTTGTTGTGTTTTATTTTCTGCTGGATTTTGTTTTCCTCTTTGCTGGAGAGTCGTTAATGAATTATGTCCAAAATGGGTGGTTTAGTCCTTTCTTCTTCTTCTTCTTCTCCTTTTAAGGGAAACTAGACTTCATTCAAAAAACGAGTGGCTTCTTCTTCTTCTTCTTTTAAGGGAAACTAGACTTCATTCAAAATAGATCTTTCTGTATAATTAGATCCTTCTTCTGTATAAGGGAAACTAGACTTCATTCAATATAGATCCTTCTATATAATTAGATCCTTCTTCTGTATAATTAGATCCTTCATGCAATTAGATCCTTCTGTATAAACTTAGAAGAGAGTATGGTAATAAAGAGTGCAAATTGTTATTAAAAACCCGTTTTTCTTCTTCTTCTTCTTCTTCTTCTTCATCAATTAGATCCTTCTGTATAATTAGATCCTTCACGCAATTAGATCCTTCTGTATAAACTTAGAAGAGAGTATGGTAATAAAGAGTGCAAATTGTTATTAAAAACCTGTTTGAAAACATAATTTCGAACCAAAGGTTTATTGAAAATGCTTTAACTATTCAAATTTTGTAAAAAAAAAAAACTATATAATTCTTTGAGGTGCAAATAAAATCCTACATTGACAATAAATGAGAGCTATGATGGGTTTATAAAAGAAGTGAGCTATTACACTCAATAAGTTAACCTTTTGAGTTAGAACTCTATTCTCTTATGGTGAAGCCCATGGTTCTAACAATTAGTATCAAAGTTAAAACCCAGATGTTGCAAAGTATACGTACGAGATGAATCCTTGATGTGTCGAATAAAGATGTAGGCCATTAGTCGTGATGGGGAAAGATTCCATGAACGCTTGAGGTGGACCTTCGGAGAGCATGAGGTGATGGGATCTTCATGTAATCATGGATACAAATTTCGATGAAATTTTGAAATTTTCAGTGGAAATTTAGAAAGTTTCGAGGTACCGAAATATTTTTCTATTGTAATATAGATTTTGGCAAAATATCAGAAAAATATTAGTAAATGTCAGTGGAAATATCAATATCGAAAAATTAGTAGTGTATTTTGTACAAAATTTTTGTATATATCGTGTAAATTTTGACCAAAATTTGATAATGCCAAAAATCACAAAATTTAATAGATTTTTTTCTTTAAATAATCTATTGGTTTTTTATACTTTCAATGAATAAATATTTTTATGAGTTTACAGTCAATGAATTTGATATCCAATTATAGCAAATCTTTCAATGAGGCTCCTTGTGCTTATTATAGATACTATCAAGACTTTGGAAAGTATAATAGTTATGAAATTTTTAATTATCCTCATCTGAGCATACTGACATTATCTCAGTCAAAGAATTAGGATAATTCATAGTTTCTCATTTATGAAAATACAGTGAGAAGAAGTCAATAAATTTATATGTGGTATATTCATAACTATATTCAATACTACTTAAATAGCATGTTATGGCATCAATATTGTTTGACTGGCCATATTTGAACCTCACATAATTTCCTTTTAGTATTTGCAAATCTATTATGTATTGAGTTTATTATGTAAACCATGTTTATTTATCTTTCTTTTAATGTCTATTGTATCTTAAAGTACTAGAGATATACTTAATGTAAAATTTTTGCAATTTTCTAGTTTTTGAATCAAAATTTCTACTGATATTAATATTTTTCTCCAAATTTTCATAAAACTGAAGTACCGATATTTTCACCGATACCGATATTTTCATCCTTACATGTAACGCAATGAAGATGCAATTGAGAATCTAATGGACGAAATGTGCTATATTGTTCAAAGAAGGGGTCGTGATACTTCATTTGAAGGAGGGATTGTTAGAGGTGCAAACAAAGTCCCATATTAACAACAAATAAGAGCCATGATAGGTTTATAAAAAAGTAGACTACTTTACTCAATAAGTTTACCTTTTTAGGTTAAAACCTCATTCTCTTATGACGAAGCTTATGATTTTAACAATAACAAAATTGATTTGAACCAAAATTTAAATTTGAACCTATGTTTCTAATCTCATGCTAAATATTAGTTGGGATACAAGTAGAACATTTTCTCCCTCTCTTGTTTATTTATTTATTTATTTATTTTAAAGGATAGGAGTAGTACAGCTGTAATCGTGGTTACTGTGAATTAAACGTAATGCCACGTTTTTCATTTATTTTCCTATTTTATCAGAAAATTGAATTCCGCTCCTGGAAAGTATTGCCAACTCTTTTTCTTTTTTTTATTTTAGAAAAAAATGCACACAAACGAAACAATGAATGTACATAAAATACTAACCAAGTTAGGAGGTAATTATGTATAGGGGCAAGGCAAGAATCTGTTTCTGCTTGGTGCTTTAATACCAAGGGATTGATTGATGATATTTGGCGTACAAGTATTACTAACCTGCAAATTTATATGTATACTCACAGCAATTATGGCCTTCTAAAAACAGCAGCAATTATGGCCAAGAGATATATGTACAACACACACTTGAAGGGTGAAAAACAAACAACAAATAGACGCTATATAACACAATTTAGTCATCTATTTATTTATTAACATTTTATTACTTCGCCAAAGACGAAAAATCAAGAAAGAAGTTTTCTTTTTTTTTCTTCTTCTTCAATGATCGTTGAAATTATGGTAAAATTCATGGTATTATGTCTTAGGTTATTTTATTAGGAAGCTCTCATGATAAGACATGAATATTATCTGTATTTGTTAGTCATATTATTTTAACCATTTGATTGATTTTTCAACAGTTGCGAATGTACACATTAAAAATTTACAGCATGCGATTTAAAATTATTTTTAGTCATAATCAGACTATAAAAAAGCTAAAATGACAGAACCTATTGATATGAGAAAAAATTCAAAATGCTTGTGCTACCATAAATTTTGCAATTTTTTAATTTCAATATATATTTGCAGTTGCAAAATAATTAAATATTGCTTCCAATTTTGCATACAGGCACGGTTGGTTTTACATTCAAACACATATATATAGAGTACTTAGAAACCAATTTGAAACTTGAAGTTAAATATTAACATTATTATACACGTGAGAGCTTTATACTATATCAAACTTATGTGTTTTTTACTGTAGCATATAAAAGCTTTATATTATAGCAGTTAAAACTTGTTAGTTTTAGTTAGGTTGCACTTCAACGGTTGTATAGTCCTACAAAATACATTAGTCCTGTATCTAACAAAGCTGCTGTGCTAGCAGAGGCTGCCATGTCGTCACTGAGGGTGAATCTCCCATATGCCGAAGAAGCACTGCAGAGAAAGATCCTGCGAAGTCTGCAGCAAAAGAAAGAAAGAAGAAGAAGAAGAGTGGTGGGAATGCATCGGACGCCGCCGAAGCTGAGAAGACTCCTCCCCCTCCGCCTCCTTTTGACATCCAACAACCAAAGTCGAAGAAAAAGATGGCTGATGAGGTCGAGGCATCAAAGTCTCCTGTTGCTGAAGTTGAAGAGGACGACGAGAAGGCACTTGACGTCCCAAAAGAACGCAAGTGTCCTTCTTGACAAGGAGTCGGCCTAGCCGCAAAAGGTTTGTTAAATTAACTTTGACGTTTTATCATTGATTGATTAATAGTATATACTAATTAACCAATTATAATTAATAATTTATTGATATATCAGTGATAAAAAGTCAATAAATCAATGATAAATCCATTAATGAATGATAAATTATTAGTTTATTGTTGATTAACAACAGTAAAAAAATGGCGATTTACTTAAAAAAATTTGAATATTTACGTAAGAAAGAAGTTTGGCCATTAATTAAAAACAAGGCCATCCCCCTAATTTTTTTTTATAAAATAACGATGAGGAAAGTAGAGTTAATCCTTCCTCTTCCTAAAACTGTGAAAAATCCAAATGCAACCTCGTGGAATATTTGAATTCATAATTTACGTGTATATCTTGTACATACAGCATTTTAGAAGGCCACGTCTATGTCAAACTATCAATATTATAATACTTTTCTTCTAACCAATAACTGCAATATACGTGTTCGACAAACCCACCGATGGATACTGGAATTGGTCAAAGTTTTTATTTTATTTGTTTTTTGGTTCTTTGACTAAAAAAGTTTTACGGAATCATCTTACGAAGGGAGCTTGGGATTGCTTCTTTCAATCAATTCGATTAAAAAAGCATGATCATCCCATCACCTTATAATACTGTATATATGGTTTAAAATTTTGCAGTTTTTGTTGAACAAGCTAGCGAACAAGGGCTTTTATACATATCTATGCATGTTTCAAGAAATTAACTTTCTTCATTCAAATATTTGAAAAGTTTTCTTTGTTTTTCTTACGAGAAAATACTCAAAAGTTCTACGCATGGAAGTAAAATAGCACTTTTTTTGTCTATTTGTTTTTATAAACTGTTTGAAAAACCGGTCTAAATTGTCCATAACAGAGGGTTAGTTTGACATTGTTGCAACTTTTAAAATAATTGTTATTTAACTATGTATTTGGTAAATTACAAATCCAAAAGAGTTGTAACCTTTAAAAGTTGTGCTTGTGTGTTTGATATGGTAATTCTAAACGGCTGTAACCTGTAAAATGATAAAAAAACACATAGAGACATATCATTTATAATTATATTAAAAAATGAATTAATTTCTATACGGATTCGCCATGTAATTAAAGATTTATTTCCGACAGTCCTTTTTGAGTTTTTGATAAAAAGAACAGAAATACTTGGTCCAGCTTTATTTGACTACATATTCAAATGTCTTCATTATACTTTTTACTTAGTTGCATTCAGTAGTTAAAACTATCATTATATTTTGCATATCATAGTTCTTGTTC